>JADDOH010003019.1:0-17255 GCA_016648135.1 Agrypnia vestita
TTCACAGGGCATACGACCTATCGTGCGGTTGGTTTAAGTGATAACTTTACGCAATGTAACGTTCACAATTTCACCCATGATAGACTACATGATAGATCACATCTATCATATTTTCGGAAGTTGTACCTATGTATGTTTAACTTGCACATCTTGTTTCGTATGTGACCTGTATTTTTACTACCGCCACCTGCAGTCAAAAGCTTGTCATGCAGTCAAAAGCTTGTCATTTCCACAATCCAATACAGATGTCGCTATTGATAAAGATATATCTATGTTTTTATTGGAGTTTTTAAAGCAATATTCTTTATATGTGTATATGACATTCTTCCGAATTATTAACATTTCACCAGAATACGTCTGAAGATTATTAAAAAATTTTAATTCATTTTTAGACCAGTTTTTATATATCCAGAATATTTTGATAATGTTAAAATTTTTCACGAACACAATACTGGTTTTTATTCCCCGAGGGACATCTATAATATATCTTGATTTATGTCCCCCTACAGATAAATCCAGTATTGTGTTCGTGAAAATTTTTAACATAGATACTCAAAATATTCCTAAAGATATTTATTTATTTTCAAATTATGCACGCCCTTATTGGCTTTTATATTATTAACATTTTAATTTTAATTACAAAAATTTCAACTACAGGCGGCGGTAATAAAAATACAACTCGCATACCGAAACAAAATGTGCAAGTCAAACATGTATACAGCTTTATAGATGCGGTAGTCTATTGGTACATTGTGTAAAGCGATCACTTAAGACAGCGGTACATTGGGTGTTGTGCCCTCAAACACCCAAAAGACTTCTGTACCTACTTTCCCATATAAAAATAGCTTATTCTCTATGAGACATCTATAATATATCTTGGTTAAAAATAAGTGCCCCCTTTACATACTCACCAAGCCGTATTCGTGTACACGAGACCCAAACATGGCTGCAATCGATCAGAAAAATTATTAAGTAGCGTGTCGAGCGGCTGAATACGGCCGCGACTATTTCGGGATATTGGCTCATTACTGGCGTTCCACTCGATACTTCGCTTTATTATTTAATTCATGCAAATGTATTGCGAGCGTGGATATTTTTAGAATACCGGACCGGCCGTTTTTATCCCATAGTCCATCACGCTTTTTATAAACATTCGGGTTTAATTCGCGAATCGCCGACTCAAATATAATAATGTATTTTACAATGGAACTGTTCAAATAACAAGTGTGAGTCGGTGACGCAGATTTTTAATGAGATTTTCATCGCAAACTTGGAAAGTGAGATGTCAGTGCTCTTAATATTTCTCTGTGGTGTGGAATCGTGGACAATACTCCCGTTCTGGAACGAGGCACAACATAACCCTAAAAATCTTATTTTTAAAACTATTTAAGGCCTCAGACCATGGTAAAATTTTTTTTTTTTTTTTAATTTCTGAAAGATGCATTTGTTAAGAATGCTCTCACCAAATGTTTCAAATAAATTTTTAAAGTTGACGGAGATGCAGTTTATGTGAAACCGTTCGAAGCGCACGACCGCGCCGAGTGGCAGATGTGCGGCTGTAGAACAGGTGTGCTAACTGGCCACCCTTTGTTGATGTGTCTCTGGATGTTGAGGAGCTATTGTACAGTCCAGTAATAGCTTACTAACGGTGAGAAACAAAAAAAGAAATAAATAAAAAATGTTGTTTGTATGTTAAAAGTAGAAAAAAACTTTTTTTTTCGTAGACGATCGGCAATATTCTATACGATACTTTTACTTCATTATGCTTGCACAGCTTACGTCAGTCAGACGCTTATAAGTGATGAGACGTCAAAATAGTGGATGAAGCTATAAGCACTTATCTGATGAATTAAAGCCGGTTTTTTCAATTTGGATTAAAGTAAATAGTTCGTTTAAAGCATAGGTTTTCGCGTTCTTCACCAATCAAACGATTCGTAAAAATCCATGTTTTAAACGAACTTTTATTTTTATCCAACTTGAAACAACCGGGACCAAGATGTTAAGGATGCTGGGAAAGATGGAGAAAAACAGTCGAGAGGGCGGAGGTCATGAAGTTCATGATCCTCAATCAATGAGGGACCGGCTTCGATGATGAATGATTGACACGGATAAAAACTCAAAGATAAGAATAATAATAATGTTTATTCCAGCGTAACCAGGTCGTTAGTGCAAGACCTGGTCCGCCATATAGTTTGAAAAATTACATATATGTTATATTGTACATGGAGAGAAAATATAAAAAAGGAAAAAAGAAAAAGAGAAATAATTAAAATAATAAAACAACTATTTTCCAAAACAACAAATGAAACGGACATTCCCAGTTCATTTAAAACTTCATTCATCAGTTAGTTGATTTTTAATTTTCGCAATACGTAGTGCGTGTTCCAAAAATAACGAAACAATGTGCCTCATACGCACGGCTCACACATGCTTATTCGATTGTCTTTCTTAAATGGAAAGAGGTCTACGCGGGCTTGAGTTTTGTTTCATCCTATCAACCTCAAGCAATTATCTCAGAATTTATCACACAAAAAACATATACACGGTAGGGGAGATGCACTATGAAACGGCCAACACCCGTTATTCCTAAAGTATTCGCGCCAGTTTCTTCAAAAACGTTGACAGCACCTAACTTTAGAGACAATACCCTCCCACTGACAGTTCATTTGAGCGGGATGTGCAGTAGCGTCAGGCAATTGTCGATTTCGATAAAAAAAAGTTAATTAAATCATGTTTTTGTCAACAATTTTAAAGGTACATTACTTGGTATTTTGTATTTTCATGTTATGTTATTATATTTACATGTTATTGTAGAAATAATTACAATAACTCGTATTTTTGTTCAAAGTCATTCACAGTTATTTTTGTCCGTATGATTTGCAAACAACATGTACGCAATGAATCGGCCGAAATGTACTCTCTGTTCTATATATACACGAGACAAGTAGTATGAAAGGCATACGTAATTTTTTCTGTCAAAATTGCAACTAAAATAACTAAAATCGTTTACTTTCATAATGAATATTAACTTATCTTCACTAATTATATAATTATACTAATCCTTGATAATATGCTTGAATTTATTTGCTACCAAAATTACTGCATTGTTAAATTTGTGATTAAATTGATAAGTCTTTAATTTCATTCCTATGTCCGTTTCACAACACCCGTTGTCCTTTTCAAAGCGACGGTGTTTTGAAAAGAACAAACGGAGACCATTACAAAACTTTTTTTTATATTGTTTTATAATCATTTTAACAACAATTTTATTTTCAATATGTATAGTAAGATAGATAGCTAATTAATTTAAAATTTTTGTTTTGTTTCTCAAGGCTATAGTTCTAAAAAAATTGAAGTTTTTATAAAAGTGGCCGTTTCATTGCGAATCTCCCCTACTGTTATTTGTTTCCCCTCAACTTCTGGATCTCTCAACAATGCAATTTCCTCATTAACATATTTTTCTTTGTTGCAGGTGAACTATTGAATATTACATTTCCCCTGGTGTCACTACGATCATCTAATTGTAAGTACTTTTATTTGCAATGCACACAATACAACAACTTTTGTACGCTTTTTGACCGCAGAAATAAATTATAATCGGACCGAATTCGAATCGGCGATGACGCGGGTAGATTCTGGTTGTCACTGTGGTTCTTGCAAATTGAAAAAAATATTAATCACAAAAATGTCTGGCCGTTTATTCGGCTCTTACTGAATACTAAAAAATCTATTGCAAATGACGCCATTAGATAGATTTCGTATGATAGATAGATCTCTTGCAAATAAAGCTGTTAGATAAATTTCTCACAGTAGATAGACAGATCTCTTACAAATAACGCCGTTAGATAGATTACGTATGCGTTAAGGGGGGGGGGTAAGGTTTTTAACTTTTTTTTTTGCATTTTATTTTTAATTTTTTAAATGAATGTATAACATCGTAAGAATATTGTGTCAAAATTTCAAGTCAATCAGAGCAAAATTGACGAAATTATGAACATTTGACTACTCAGACTGATTTTCTATACCTGCTCGGGCAGCTAAGAGACGCGCTCACCTGAGGACTACCGGACGTACTATTTGCATTGGAAGAGTTTTGGGTAGACAAGGACAAACAGATGCTGATGATGAAAGCTCTTTGCCGTGTGAACATGGCATCGACGATTATGTGTAAGTATAAAATAAGTGTTGAGTTTTATTTTGAATTTTACAGTGTGCAAAACTTTAAATCGTTTTACCCACATCTCACGTTTTCAAAGTCGGTGTCCATCATAACTTCAAAACTACTGCACCGATCCTTTTGAAATTTTGAATACTATTTCTGTACATAATTTACGAGGTAACGCTGTCGAGTTTTTTTCAAATTTGTTATTAATTTTTATTTTTTAATAACAAATTAGTCGATATTTTTCGCAAAAAATCGCGTTTTTCCCTTCAAAGTGTTCCAAAAAATTGAAAAATTGAAATTTCAAAAAACCCTCCCAGCGTTACCAGGGAAAATCTATTATCTAACGAATGAACTTTGATTTTTTTATTTCAGATGATTTTGCACCAAGTTATGATGGACACCGCAATTCTACTTTTTTCCGAGACACGTCCGAATAATTGCTGCCATTGCCGTATTTCTTAATATTTCGTCTTGAAAATTTTACACAATATTCTTCAAATGTCATACATTAATGTACTATTGGTTTTAATAAAGAGATTTTAACTGTGTCGTCACAGAAAATTCACAAAAACATGCCTTTTTTTGTACGAATTAACCTTACCCCCCCCTTAAATTGTAATTTTTTATATTTTTCCATCCATTCCAACATTAAAGGAATTAAGTTTTTGAACAAAGAGGCGGAACATGCTGGTCAATGAACTTATACTTAGATGATATGTCTATCATGTCAATTTGATGGAAATCTGGTTAGAACTACAGGAATCGTAAATAAAAAGTAATCCGTTTCGTATAATATCCATATACAAGGCATAACATGGCTAATTCACAATACATTAAAGGTAGATACATTCCTACTTAAATTATGAGTAGAAAATGTTACAGCAACATTGTCCTAATATCAGTAGTTATGGCGATCGTCCGGCAGAGTGAGCAAATTTCACAATTTTTTCTCTCTTGCGTTTCGTATCACATTTTTGTATGAAAATACACCCATGCTTCATTCCTTTATCCTAATCCTACATCCCACTCCGCCCTTTCCACCCATTCTCAACATAAATTGAAACTATAAATCATGCAAATATAAATATAAATTATAAATTATGTCATAATTGTCACGCTTAGCTAATATCTTTGATAATAATTAATCTTAAATGCAAAGTTTATAATTGGCATAATTTACTATTTTTTATCTCTTGTATGTTAATGATTTGCTGTTAACTTTTCCTGAAATAAATAAATAAATAACTTAACTAAATAACTTGACTCTGCAAATCTAGACAAATCACATACCTCATATTGTTAGCCTCAATGTTTTTTCATTTTTACTTTGAGCTGTTTCGTGATTTTTTTTGTTTATCTTGATCTCAGTGATTCATATTGATGTTCATGTTTTTTTATTATCTCGATCGGTTGGTTACCTAGTCTCATTACTAAGTTTATTTTTAAGTTTTGTTTTGTTCATGTAATATAAAATATGTAAAGTGATCACTTGAGCCAACCGTACGATAGGTCGTATGTCCTATGTACACTAGGGATGGGCGTTGAATGGACGGACTAGTTGAAATCAACCGTTGACGTTGCATCGACGCGTCGACCGTTTACGTTTATCGCATGGACTAGTTGAATTCGTAGACGGTGGACAGCGGACGCCGTGGTCGGTGGACGATTCGAGATTAACGCAATGCAAAGCAACGAGCGAGAGCAAGACAAAACGTCTCCGTTTATTTCTCTCGCTGTCGACTTGTAGATGCCATAGACGTCATAGACGGCTCGACGGGTAATTTCATTTCAACTCTAAAGTACACTACCATAGAGTGCAGATCTGTGTACACGAACTATGACTAGAGATTTGAAATTTGAATACATGCGTAGCGCGAGATAGGCTTAATAAGCTATTATCTATTATTTTTTACTTGATTTTTTGTGATGTCACGTGCGACGATTCGGTGAATTCCCAATTTTACGCCGTATAAAATAAAACAATTCTGTTTAATTATTTTATTTTTTATTGAACTATTATTAATTAATAGGCCGGCTAGATATTTTTCTAAAATCAATATTTTATTCGATCGATCTCGACTTCTTATATATTTACCTGAAAAGGGATGCTAAAATTTAATTATTGTGTTATTTCCTTACTTTTCAACTTTAGCATATAAATGATAAACAAACTTGTAGGGAATAAAAATTTCTATACCTAACTATGGTCCTTATTCAGGAGTCCAACATTAATTATTGTATATGTAATATAATCTTGAATTTAGGTTTAATTAATTTTTATTATAAATTCCCTATTTTCAACTTTGTAGATAAAAAAATAAATCTATTATAATTTTGTTTACACCACTTTTTATTGGTTTTTTACATGTTTCGGGAACAATGTTCCTTTTCTCAGATTGAGCCTTAAACTAAAGTTGACAAATAATACAGATATATTTATTTATTAATAATGTCACCACAAAGTGAAAGTCTGACTTTGAAAGATGTATTCTTCAATAAATTTCTAGATAACATCTCAAATGTAAAGTATTTTTAAATTATGTATTTATTTATAAATTTATAGATAATAAATAAATGTAAAGGTTTTTATAATTTTATTTAACTTGTATTGAAACGAATGAATTTTTCGTAATCGATTTGAGTTAGTGTAGTGATAGTCCAACGTTTTACAAAAAATAATACTCATAATCAAGGCAGGAATATAGTCCTGCTAGGTTATTATTGTTTTACAAATAACCCTGTACACATGTAATAATGTGTATCTAATATATTTTTTTATACACACATTGCTTTGTACTTTATATTTTTAATTTTTATACTCATATTTTAATGCTTATACCCGATACTTTCACTGCTTATATATGTAGTTTATATTTATATTTTACTGCTTACACCTGATATTGTTGTGTATACCTACTTCTTTCTTTATTATATATAGAAAGAAGTATATAAAACAATATGTAAAAGCCTATAAACAAATAAATAATAAAATATTTCTTTTTACATATAAGCACAAGTAGCGGTTTTACTTTCCCCGAAACTATATTCCTTCGAACTTCTTTAAATTTTAAAAATTAACGTCATAAAAATAACCAACGGTTGTGCCGTCGAGCAGCGTCGCGTCAAACCGTAGACAGTTGACTATCGTCCCGATGTTTAGATAAACGTCCGCGACGTCTGCGTAACGAAGTTGACGCGTCAACTAGTTGACGAATTCAACTAGTTGATCGTCTCGTCGATGGATGGACGTGGACAGTCTCGTTTCGTCGACGGTAAATACGTCGACGACCCATCCCTAATGTACACCCATAAAGACTTCTATACCTACTCTCCCTTAATAAAAAAAATATACAGTTTCGTCTCTGTGAGACATCCATAATGTACATTAATTTATTATATTATTAATATTTAATGTGTATAGTGTTGTGAATTTAGTAGTGTAGTGTTGGTCCTGACGAAGAGACGGGTACGCCTCGAAACCGGTAGACCTTAAATCTGGTGGTGGTTTTTACTAATTTAACTAACCATTATGTAATAATATTACCTTTTATATATATGTTATCCTATGTAAATTATACCTATAACTAAATATGCAAGAAAATGGAAAAGATACGTGCCGACCAGCTGTACAAGGCTTGGCACGATCTATAACAATAGAAACTGTGTATAAATTTAATATATATAAAAAAATTATAAATAATATATATTTAGGTATTATAGATGTCTCATAGAGACGAAGTTATTTTGTTGTATGGGAAAATAGGTATGAATTCTTTTTTTTGATTTTCGTGGGGCTGACGACCTATCTGTCTTAAGTAATCTTAACTTTACACAATGTAACGTTCACCAATTCCACCCACAATAGACTATTTTCGTTTATTTTGAGGTTAGGTAGGTTGAGGTAACAATCATCAAAAGAGTAATATTGTTATATGGGTGAATATACGCTATTTGAATTCCAATGGTCCATAGACAAATTTTATGTAAAACTTATTATATTATTATTTCTGTATGCTTAAACAATAAAGAACATGGTCTTTTATTTGGCCCATACAGTCTATTCACGATAATTGTTTAATTTAAGGCATTAATAGTTTAAAGTAGGTATAAATGTATACTCCTCTGGCCTCCCCCGTTACTAGATTATGATGATTTTATGGCCATATACTTTAAATACGTATGTCATTATTTTATTTTAATATGATCATACGCTTTAATAAACATCGAAACATATTTTATCAAAATACACTGTAAAAATATTTATTAATATTAAAAAAAAACTTATTTTCATGTCATGTTACAATAATGGCACTTCATCTGGCGAAACTCAAAGAAGTAAAATTTGACACAAAACCGCAAAGGTATGTTTTTGTCCTTCAACTACGCGCGTACAACAGTGTGAGGTTAGAAGCAAGCTAACGACGTTGAGCAATACTCTAATAATATTACGTCAGTTTGCGAATCACTGTAGGAAAGCGTGTTAGTGCCAGTCGTTGTAGTATTTCCTCTGGTAAGTATATGTTTTTGTATTTTATCGTAACGAAATTGTATATTTGCACAATGCAATGTTATTTGTGTGTAGATGTCATGTATTAAGTTAAACTGTGGTCAGAAAAGCGAGTGATGTTGTTTTTGTAGGTTGTGTACGATTTTGTCACTCCTCTGGCGTCACTTCTCTGGCATATTTCATGCCAGAGAAAAAACATAAGCGCCAGGGAAGTAACGAAATTTTGTTTCGTTAATGTTTAATGTTTTAAGGCTTCATTTCATTTCTTCTAGATACTCGAGCATAATCAGACATCATGGCAAATGTTAAAAAGAAGCAAACAAGGAAAGAGAAGCGTCAAGCTGAAAAATTACGCTACCAAAGAATTAAAAACGATCCGGTTAAAAATTCTGAATCAAATACTATAATTTATATATGTTTTATTTAATATTAGTCCCCTTTCTTAGCTAATAATCAATGGCCTGACACTTCCCTGCTTTAATTTGTCACTACGCTGCCGATAGTGTCACTCCCCTGGTAACACATTTTCCTCTGGTGCTTATAAAATTTAAAAAAATGAAAAAATCTTCTGGCCCTCATCATTACAAATTTAAAAATAGTGTCAAATAGAGAAATTATCAATATTGAATGGAACAGGTTACATTTCCTTCAGGGACATAAAAAAATCAAATACCGCATATTCACCCGTATATACAATAGATCAGAGTGATGGCGGCGTGCGACTCGTGTGACTCAGTTGCAATAATATTTCAGATGTGTTACGTAACGTCCATGACACTGCATGGCAGCAATTGTGTTACCTCGGTAACAGAGCAGAGCTTACGTGTTAAACGCAAAAAATAACTATCGATCGGCAGTCGACAAAGCGAATTATAGTTTTTGCACTCGCCAAATGCCTCTTCCACGTAGTCGTGTGAAACGTGTTTAGCAAAAGCTGAAACGCTGCTGCAGTGTCCAGAACCAATGCGTATGGTGGCCAAATCGATGCCACAGTACGCGAAATATGTGTCATAATTAACGTGACCATACGTCCCGTTTTGAACGGGATCGTCCTTTTTTTCACTTCTCGGTCCCGGTGTCCCCAAAAAAGCTTCGGGACACAAGATCGTCCCGTATTGTGATATTTTTTTGTTTGTGTAAAGTACGGCCACAGAATTGTATAAAACAAGTCGCGAATATTTCGAACAGTGGACTTGGTTGTTTACTAAAGAATTAGAGATATTTTATTGTGCAAATTTAAAAAAAATACCTGCATGGGAAGTCGTTTAAAAAGCATTAGGTAGGTTGATTAAAAACGGATATATTGATTGCAATAAAGACACAGAAGTATGTGACAAATTTTCACTCATTTCTAACTACATCACGTCACAAAAACATGAAAACTTTTTCATTTTAATTTAATATATTTTATGTCTGCCTAGTACAAATGCACCAGTAGAATGAGTATTTTCTTTGATGAACAAATTGTGGACGACTGATAAAACCCAGTTATAAGTTCCGGTCCTTGTGGCGATGTTAATAACTAAGATGAATATTGAAAAAACATGCCAAGAATTCTTACTTAAAACCATCACCATCACCAGCTGTATTAAAACAAATTTTTTCCTCTGACAAATATAAAAATAACTCAGCATTTATTTATGTTTCTAACAGATACATAAATAGCAACATTACTATTTTCAGAATACGGCCGATTATGTGTTGTTACTACTAGTGTAAATGTACCTATAAATGGCTTTTATGTTTTTATTTATTTCAATATACGGTACAGAAGTACCTTTTACATAATAATATATACAAGAAATCAAAAGAGTAGAACAGCAAAAATTTACAGAATTAACAATGTAGTGTAGATAATTGTTTAATGTTATAACAGTAATTTAGAAAAAGGAGGTATGAAGTATATAAGAAAAAACATAATTTAGAAAAAGGAAATGTGAAGTGTATAAAGGTTAAACAAATATGTATAATAATTTATTTGTGATTTCATTACGAATTCAGGACGGCAGGGTGTAGAGCTTTTAGTAGTGAATCTTTATATTGTGCTAAACTGGAATTAAAAATATATGCGCACAGATGTTACCTAGCCTATGCAGTCTGGGTAAAAGAGAGTTAAAATGCGAGTTGGTTCTAGTGTTGTCACAACAAAATAGTGTAGGTATTCGAATAGCTCTTTCAGGCGCATGAAACACAAACAATCGGAGGTATCAAAATGTGAGTTAATAAATCAAATCAGATACAACGCTCCTGCTAGATAATGGCAATAGTCCAGTAAAAATGTATAATCTTGTGTAGTTGATATTTTCAACAGGGATGTGAATTCGATAGTTAATGTAACGTGGCTGTTGTTTTTCCGAATAAATAAAATAAAATATTGACTCTTTAAATTTTCCGTTGATTTTGGGTCGCTGCATCGGCAAATAAATCCTTGTAAGTTAAATGTGGAAAGAAATACTTAATTCAACCTGATCCTTATTACGATGATCAATCAGATGACGTCCAACTGTGACGTGTACATTTGGACTTCATTTAATTACTCGACTGCGTTAATTCGTCCAATTTGTTCGGGCTCGGTTGTCCAGAAGCTGAAACGACATTATTTTGTTCAATATCAATAGTATGTATCACGCAGTATCCGTTCAATCTTACTCTTAATTCTGTACTATCTCAGAACGAGTCTAATCTGAATGACAGACAGTTAGTTGGTACCGATACTAGATGGCGTGCCAGTCAAATCCATATATGTAGGGTTACCAGATTTTGATAAATAAAATTGAAGGAGAGGAAATTATCATAAATAAATAAAATAAAATTATTCAAGCTTGTATTAGATTGTGTGAAAAGCGTGAAAAGCGTGGTCTTCGTTTCTGACACATGTACAAATCATACCACCCTTGCATAAAATATTCTTTTCTACATATTTCTGCCTTTTTAATGTCCGCAGAGATACTCAGTAACCATATATTATACCCACAATTGTATTTACAATATTAGCCTCACTGGGCTACGACGGTACTAAGGCAAACACTGTACACTATTTATATGTAGATGTTTAATGATAATAATGGAGTTTCTATTCTTTCTTGTGATATAAAGGAATTAAATAATGTAAAATTCTTAAATAAACAAAGAAGACTTTTGGTTTCCTATAATTCTTTTAAATGGATTTTTATTTTAACATATTAAAATTACAATATATTGCTCTATTATACTATATTTATTGTATATAAATATTTTTCATGTAAAAACCTGCAGTGAATTAATTAATCCTTTTTTAAACTGTATTATGTCTTATTTTGTCTTATTGTATTTTATTTTAACAAATTTAAGTTACAATGTTCAACCACACTATTTTATTAAATCTATTGTATATTCATATTATTACTTGTAAAAGCCCCTTGTGCGTAAATAATAAATAAATAAATAATTCTTGTGTGATAAAGTAATTTAGTTCTTACGTGGCAGTCATTAAATATAACGTTTATTTTCTCTCATACAAGCATGCATTTGCTGCTCGGTGAATTATCATATTTTCCTCAATTTATTGTATTTGAAATTCATTTGTTTCCATGTGTGAAATATAAATAAATGAATATAAAATATCAATAAAAAAAAATGGGTGCATGTACATATTTATGTATGTGCTTTGGAAGTTCCATCGCGTGATGAGCATGCATTTCGTTGAATAATTAAAACTTCACCTTAAATACGCCTAAAGAAGTATAACTTCAAATATACGACCTAGTAGTACCTACCTACTACTTACTATTATAGAAAAAAAATGTTAAACTTTCTTAGTTTATTTTTTATTTGATTTGTTGAATGTATTGTTGGTCTTACTAAATATCTATATAATTATCATTTTCACTAATCCGTGGTAATTTATAGGAATAATGAAATTTAAACAAGTTTTTTGTTTTTTTCATAATGCTTTAATTCTATAAGGTGTTTGATTTTCTAAATATAATAAAAAAAATAATAACTTAAGGATAAGTATTCAAAATCCTCGCTCATAGTCATCGTAGTCAGCGCAAAACAAAATAAAGAAGTTATTTATTTTAATTTTTGTATTATTAAAGTAGGTCAAGGGTTCTAATTACTGCAGCAAAACCGATCATTGCATCGGTGCACTGTGAATCACCGGGAACGGATCTCGGAGCCCCAAGTACGAGACGCCGGTGTCGTTCTCACCGGTCCGCGAGGATCAACGATAAGGGCTTGTTCAGACACAGCGGGAACCGCGCGGTTTCAGAATCGCGTGGGATCCGTCTTATTTATGTATGTTTGTATTTAATCGTTCAGACATAACCGCGCGGTGCCCGCCACTCAAACGCTAGAAAATAGAATCGCGCGGAGCTCGTTACGGATCGTTTGGACACTGAACTTTTTATTGATGAAGCGGAGAAAAGACCCGCAATATGGGAACTTCAGTGTGAGGATTACTCAAATATGCCAAGAACCAAGCTTGGCAGGAGTTGGTGGAGATATTTGGAAATGGTGAAGACACGTTGGAAAAAAAGAGTATTTTAGGTAAGTAGGTATTTATTTACCAAAACTGAACTGACAGAATGACATTTTCGCGTCTTGCCACGGAACACGGCCGTCGTTCACAAAGTAATGAGCGAATATATCTCAGATATCCAAAGATGGAGAACGGCACCGGAGCTGTCAAACTGACGTTTATTAACTGACGCGCTATTCGCGCGCGCAGATCGCTCGTTAACCGCGGCTGTCTGAACACATGACAATCGCACGGTCGCGCCTCCGCCGCGCGTGGTGCGTGGTGCGCGGTGCGCGGTGCGCGGTGCGCGGATTCGGCCGATTTCCCTTTGTTTCGATCGTCCGGGCCCGCTGCCGGTTATCAAATGATAATTTGTCTCCGCGCGCTCATCGCGAGCCTCGGGACTGTTACCGCACTCGAGTGGAAATAGCGGCTCCGCGCCCCCCGCCCGGGCCCCCCGGCCGCGGTGTGCAGTGTGCGCCGTGCAGTGCGACTCGCGGCGCTCCCGCGGTAGGTTGCCCGTCACGCGTCTCCGTGCCCCGCCGTGGAACCTGACGTGTCGCTCGCTCCGTTGTCAGACAGTCGGCAGCCCGCGCCCTGGAGCCGGTTCTCGCCGCGGACATTGTTGACCCATTTGGCAGGCGGCGGTCGGCCCGCCCCGTTGGAGTTCGTCGAACCCGCGCCTGATTGCCGACCCCGCTCGTCCTGGGTCCTGGCGGAGTGATTCTGTGCCTCGAGGTGACCCGGTGCGGGAGTGATATTATCGTTGTTCTGTTTGTGCCCGAGAACCACCGTGTCCAGCGCCCGTGCTCCTCCACCGCCCGCATTTATAAATGAAGACTCTCTGTGCGGTGGCCGTCGAGACTTAGATTATGTATGTTATGAAACTGGGTGAGTTGTCTCGATACTTTTTGTTTTGTCACCCCCTGACAGTGCCGCTGCGCGATTGTTCGACAGCGGGAGAAACTACGCGACACTTTTTAGAAACCGTCAATCGTGTGACGTAAACATTGCCGATACTGTTTATTTAAAAGTATAAATAATAGACCCGGAATGCGACATTTAGGAAATTCACTGTTATTTATATGTTTAATACGTTTTGGTGTGTCTCAGCTCTTTCGCTCGTCATTCTTGTACAGTCAAAAATCTAATAGGTCGTGACAATGTTCTAAAATTTGGAATTTCTTTATAAATGTCAACACATAAATCATATTGTTTTGACACTAGTTAAAAGTTCATATATGACCAAATGTTCGTTATTTACACTCCATAATCTTATTTTCTATTTCTATTTACTGGATTTTGTGTAACTGCGTAAAACGATTATCGCAACACGGTTGAATTTCTGCGACGCCAGAGCATTTATGTTATATTTCAAACAAACAACTAGTAAACATTTATTATTCTAAAACAAGTCCAAATAATCAAAACAAGGACAAAAGTTTTCAATATCCTTGCCAGCTTTCAAAACAGAATCTAGTAAAAATCGGGAAAAACTCTATATGCAGCAAGACTAGTAAAATACACATTTCTTTATTGTTCGATATGCACTTTGAAGTGCATCTAAAGCTTCCGGAAGTTTGTCTGAATTTCGATAAACGCTTTCCGGTTGCGATGAACTTTATCAAAATTATTTACGAGTCAAGCGACTGCGCATCAATTAACTGCAGCGATAGAAGGAATCTGATGACATATCTAAAGCATCCATTAAATATATTTTTGTCTTAATTTTTAAGATCTTAATATCGTGCAACATTTTCATGAAAAATCCATATGACAGCTGTGACATTAAAATATTACATCTGCTCCAAAATTACCCTTTGACGTCAGTCAATCTATTTACATAACTGTGTTTATTTTTATTAGGCGATGTTTGTAGTAAAACTTGCGTCAGTAAATGTACTAAATGACATTTATTGTATTATGATTTATTAGCACTCGGTTCCTATTATTAGAAAAAAAGATTTCCAATCGTGCATTTCTTCGAATCTTTCGTTATTGAATTCGGTCAATAACGTCTCATCTATGGTAACAAGATATACTTCATGGCAACAAAGTTATAAAATTAAAACTGCAATCCGCCTCACAATGCTTGAAACTCATAAAAATAGATAATTATTCAATTCTATCAATACTCAATCGATTATTTTTAAAAATAAAATCTTGTTTTCGTTTTACGGGTTGTATCTCACGTGATCTGCTTTAATCAACAGAATGTTTCATAAATCGCTTGTTTAAAGATGGAAAATTACCCTCGAACAGTACGACATTAATAACGGCCGATATCACGATGCCTTCGATGTTGTTCATTTTTTTTTTTTCGTAACTTATATATTTTTTATTGAAATATTTTTTCAAAAAATCGCCAGGCACACCGAAACCCCAATCGTCGTGTTACGTTATTTATTTTCGTTTGACTTTGTGATTAGTCGTAATTATTAATTTATAAAAATAACACATTTCACATTGTTTTATAAACTATTTTCGTTCATTTATCACAACGGTGTACACTAACTAATTTATCCACAACTCGTTAATGTTAATGAATAAATATATCCAAGACTATGCAGGAAATAAATAATTCAAGGAATAGAATGTATAATAAAATATCAAATTTCCTTTTAAACGAGTTTTTTTTTCTATAAAATTGCAAATCCATCTGTGAATATTTATAACTAACATGAACAAAAGGCATTTGAAAGAATTTTAAATATTTACCGCAAATACATTGCGGCGATTTATTGTAGGTATATATATAATGAACTTTATTTATTAAAGATATTTAATGTTATTTTTCGCATGTTTTCGTATTGTAGTGATGCAATCTCGTATGAGAATTTTTTGTTAATCATTAAAAAAAAATTATGAACAAAAGATAATAAATAATTTTATGTTTTGGTTTGGTTAAGTACTTTACTACCCTGATTAAGGAAATGATTGTTTCCGAAACCTGTTGGTTAAATATATAAACTTCCGAAACCTGTTCGTTATAATTTATTTTTTAGTAGATTAGATGTATAAGGATAAATCCAAGATGATCCAATACGTGGTCGATGTAATTGATCCTTTTGAGAGTAAAGTATCCAAGGTATAGTGTCCTGATTTCAAAGTAAAACAGAATTAATACGTATTAAAGTAATTGTTACGCCTTAAAGATTCGAAATTTCATTATACATTTGAGAGACTTTATCTAAGGACAAAGTGTAAATCATAGATAATATTTAGTTGGAGAGAATTGTAAATTATGTTTAAAATTGTAAAAACAAATGGTGAATACTACGTGTAGGAACTCTTTGTATTTTTGTTACTTTTTTTTCTTGTTTATGATTTGCTCTTTGTCCATTGATAAAGTTGCTCAAATGTCAAAATTTATGGTGAAATTTTCGAAATTTTAAAGTGTTATATCTTCTTTAATACTAGTTTTATTTTGAAATCAGCACTATAACGAGAATATTTACTTTCAAAAAGATTAGTTTTTACCGACCATATTCTTGGAATACGCCGATGTTATAAAATAAAGGTTTTAAGATAAAAGATAAAACATAATTTTTCCGTCACCTTCGATTTATTATCTATAATATGTACGTAATAATCAAACTGTATCCTGGTTTAAACATAAAGGTATAATGGTATTGGAATAAAATACTCTCGCGAGTAAATAGATTCTCAGCTGAGATAATTCCGTGGCGTGATCGCCGATGGTAATTTTCCGTTATTAATTCAAATTATTATTAATGTTAATCATATCTATTTTTAATACGTTTATTTATACGATCGGCACCCGCCACTCTTAGGTTAACAACACTGCGTGTGTGTTTCTTGTCAGTTCTTTATTTCACATCACTGTTTACCTACTTTCTTGTAAAAATATTTAAGAATGTGGTACCTCGTCCAAGTATTTTTTTTTAATTTTATTTTTTTATTTATTTCTTTTAAATTTATTTATACATATAAATGAAGGTAGTTGCTTCACTAGACAATGTCTGTTCTGAAGCCACTACCTGTACAGTTTTTTTTTTAAAGTTTGGACATTAGCAAGATATAATATATATAATACACATATATACACACATACATACATA
>JADDOH010003020.1:0-36561 GCA_016648135.1 Agrypnia vestita
ACTGCGGCCTGGACTACTTCGGGCCGATGCAGGTGGCTATCGGCCGACGAAGGGAAAAGAGGTACGGCGCGCTATTTACGTGCCTAACGACGCGCGCCGTACATGTGGAACTGGCGGAGTCACTATCAGCAGACTCTGCAATACTCGCCATCAGAAGAATGGCCGCTAGGCGCGGCCATCCGCGCCTCCTTTATTCGGATAACGGCACGAACTTCCGAGGCGCGGAAAAGGAAATGGCGGCCGCCCTGGCTGATCTATACAATGATCCACGGATGCAGGGACATCTAGCGGAGAGCGGGGTTGAATGGAGTTTCAACCCCCCCTCGCCCCGCACATGGGGGGCGCCTGGGAGAGTCTCGTGCGTGCTGTCAAACGCGCACTGGAAGCCACACTGAAGGAACGGGCACCGCGGGAGGAGGACCCTAAGGACTGTACTGGCCGAGGCCGAGTTTACAGTAAACAGCCGTCCACTGACGCATGTGTCAGTGGACCCACAAGATGACGCGCCGATCACACCCAACCATCTGTTACTGGGAAATACGGGCCGCAACACCCACTTGGCCCTCTATGGGGCGCTGGATGAAAAAGTATGTTTAAAAAAGCAGTGGCAGATGGCGCAACAAATGGCAGATTTATTCTGGAGAAGGTGGATGAGGGAGTACCTGCCGACATTGGCTCGAAGGCAGAAATGGCAGGAGCCCGCACCACCCATCAAAGAGGGAGAGATGGCCGTCATCGCCGATCCCGCGATGCCCCGCAACACATGGCCCAAGGGGAGAGTGATCGAGGTGAAGCTCGCACCCGACGGGCAGGCGAGGGTGGTTCGATTAAAAACCACAACGGGCGACTACACCAGGCCCGCAGCAAAGATCATCACCCTGACAAGGGCGCCGCAGTGAAGGCGTCGCTGAAGGACCCTGTGGAAATCCTGTCCTCCCTAGGAGTGCAGGCGGACTGCACGGGGGGAGTGTAACGGACAGGATGAATGATAGCCCTGAAAAGAGCCTCCTCAAAGAAGATGACATTGCCGAGTTCCATGGCTCGCTGCGGACACCGATCAAGGTGGACCTGTGACGTCATCTTATTCACGGGCGACCGGGCAGGACGCCGGTGCGTCATCACCACCCTGAGGACCGTAAAGACGGGTCCTATGCTTTGATAAATTTGTGAACAAATTTATGTATGAAAAATTATGAAAATAAAATAGCTGTGACATGTTTTAAATTATTACAAATTATTGTAAGAACCTAAATATTGACATATATGAATGTACTTTGTCACATGTTTATTTTCAATAAACGAGAAAATCGCTGTTGCGATAGACCGGGGTGGTGAGTGTAGCCAACTGTATGGCATAAGACAGATATAAGAAATATTATTGAATATTTCCGAGTGACGGCCAACTGTATGGCGGAAAGACAGATACAGGAAATATTATTTCCTACGGCTAACTGTATGGCCTGACAGACAGAATTACGAAATATTGTTTAATATTTCTACATATGTATCCGAGGACAGAGAGTTGGTATGCGAAGGAAAAACGGGCTGCAGACCGATTGTTTCCGACAAGTCGCGAAGCCATATCTTGTCAGATCTCGGAGAAATTTACATATAACTAACAGTGTTTTATAGGCCTAGCGACGGGGCTCATCACTAATAAGGTCCCGGGCGCGACAGCCACCGAAAAACGGTATTTGTACCAACAAATACGAGAATTTTCGACCCAAAATTGATTTTCTTATATTTACGAAAAACGAGGGTTTTTTCAATGAAATTGGTATCAAACCATAATATTTTTGCTAAACAAAGCCATTTAGACTAAAATCTAAAAGAAAATCATGTAAATAAAAAAGTAAAATTTTTCACATTTTTTACGCAACCACTATCAGCAGTGGTCCAATGTCGATAAGGGTCATTTTTCAGTCAAAACTTTGAAACTGTCTTACAGACGCTACAACAGCCGGATCAACTTAAAATATTTTTTGTTGAATTCCTTGCATAAGAATCTACCCATTTTACATGTTTTTACATACCTACCTTGTCAGGGGCGCACCTGAAAAATAAATGAAAATTAATTTTTTGCGACCCACTTTGAAATATTTATAAATGACTGAAATTTTTTTGTACATAACTAAAACTGATATCAAAAGTTACACCCATGTGGGCTCTTTATAAACTGCATTAACAAACATGTATAAATCATAGTTAACAAATTTTATAAATTTAATTGTGAAATTTTCCTGAGCAAATACCGCTGCGATCGGTATATATTTTTTGATAAAAAATTAACTTCGGTCTTGCGGGTCCAGGCAATCACGTCATGCTATAAGCAAGACATAGCACCATGTAAATGACGTGATGAAACCCCGGGGGGGTGGCGTAAAAATTCTAAATAATTTTTGAATTCTGTAAATAAAACTTTCCGAGCTATTTTTTAGACAATTTCGCGTGCGCGAACGCGCGATAAAAACTCTCTGTGATTGGCTCCCGGAAATAAGCCGGGAGGTATTAAATTTGTGTATAAATTAAACTTCCGTCGGCGTACAGATTCATTCCGTTCTGTGCTTTATACGTCGTCTGGACCACTTCTTCTGACTTTTACTCAACACCTCTGACCTCTGCTCTACCTACTGTTTTTGGATTTTGGAACTTCAACTGGACTACCTGCAACCGGATAATTCACTTTTGTGAATATTTAGAACAACCACTGTCAGCGGGTTTACGATTACCGCTGTACAGTCTTGGTCTGTTCTACGAGTCAAGTACGGGAGACCTGCGCATCATATCTTCGCGTATTCTGTACGGAACACCTGTATTGAACGTTCTGGAACTTTTTAGCCTCACCTCACCTCTTCTGGAACACTCCCCTTCCAGAACTTTCTAGAGCTTTACCAGACATTCTGAAACATGTTTGACTCACCGGTACACTCCGCCACTTAGTTTGGAAACTTATAGAACCTTATAGTTAAACTTATAGTTTAGAGACTAGAAGAAATGTGTATCTGATAACGCATTTTTATCCATTGTTGCGCGGTATGATCGATAGTACTGAAATTATGCGGAGCATTGGTTTGTGTGTTTCCGATAATTACCTAATACAGCATCAGCATAAATTGTTTCATATTCCAATATACAGGACCAATCTGCCAATGGTTATGCGTGTTGGAAGAGTTACTGCTATGCTAAACAATATCACTCTAGACATTGATATGTTCCGTGTCACTGAGAGGGTTTTCCGAAGCAGGATTTTCCTACACCTTTGATATGAATGAATTTATATACGTTTGATATTTTGTTGTTTGTATATTTTCTCACTTGTTAATAATATTCACGAATTAAACATATGTTTTTAATGTAAATCTTCTTCTTCATGTGCCCTGTCGGGTCCCCCCGACGTCGGCGATTATCTGGGAGAAAGTTTCAGCAGTGCGGAACAGCTCTTCCACGCTTCTTATCCCGGTCCACTCTCGGATGTTTCCAAGCCAGGAATGCCGCCTCCTTCAGACCCCTCTGCGACCCTCAATCTTCCCCTTCATGACGAGCTGAAGGATGGAGTATTTTTCGCCTCTCATTATATGACCAAAATATTAAATTTTACGGAGCTTTACTATGTTGAGTAACTGTCTGTTTGTATTAGCTCTACGTAAAACTTCAACATTACTAGTCATGTCAGTCCAAGATATCCTTAACATTTTACGATGTATCCACATTTCGAACGCCTCTAGGCGATTTAGAGTAGTCACCTTCAGCGTCCATGCTAAAGTAGTAAATGTAAATGTTATATTAAAAGTAAATAAATTGAAAAAATTGAAATAAACGTTAACACGCAAACGTCACCCTAGTACTTTTTAGTAATTTCGCATTTAAACTGATTTTTCCAAGTTGGCGATATTTGAAATTTAAATTAATAGCTTTACATTTTTAGTTTAGCGATGGACGTGTTTTGAAGTTGACATTTATGCTTCTCCTTTTTCTTGGCTCTCTACTTGTACTTCTTCCCAACTCGCTGCAAGAGGGGAACACACGGAAGGGTTGTGCGAAAGTTTATAATTTACGGTGATGCTCGATAAAGACATCGTAATAAAATCGATGTCGGGAATAAAAGTTTAATCCGCTGGCAAGGAGGACCCGTGTGGTCGAGCTCCCCGCCTCCCTGTCTGCGCGGGGCCGATAAGCAAATCACCCCCCTATCATCCCCTGAGCACGGCAGGGGCGCCACTGACTTCATTACCTTCCCATTAAAATAATATTTCAATTTATATTATTGCTAAGATAAAAATTATCAGTACATTAAACTTATTTTTCGCTATGCTTCAATGCTGTGGATGACTCCGCACAGAGGACGCGATGAAGATTATAAGTAGTAAGACATTCATTTATTGACACACGTTTTATATGCTTGATGGCTGGTTCTCGAGCCGTTTTCCAATTTTATAAAAATTGCTCTGGGGCATCTTCACCGACCGCTACTTTGGTAGGCATGAGAAGGTGGATTATTTATACCATTAAGGGGGGGGTAAGGTTTTTAACTTTTTTTTTGCATTTTTTAAAAAATTTTTAAATGAATGTATAACATCGCAAGAATATTGTGTCAAAATTTCAAGTCAATCGGAGAAAAATTGACGAAATTATGAACATCTGAGTGATGCTCAGACTGATTTTCTATACCTGCTCGGACAGCTGAGAGACGCGCTCACCTGAGGACTACCGGACGTTCTATTGTATTGGAAAAGTTTTGCGTAGACAAGGACAAAAAGATGCTGATGATGAAAGCTCTTTGCTGTGTGAACATGGTATCGACGATTATGTGTATGTATAAAATAAGTGTTGAATTTTATTTTGAATTTTACAGTGTGCAAAACTTTAAAGCGTTTTCCCCACATCTCACGTTTTCAAAGTCGGTGTCCATCATAACTTCAAAACTACTGCACCGATCCTTTTGAAATTTTGAATACTATTTCTATACATAATTTACGAGGTAACGCTGGAGAGTTTTTTTTCATATTTGTTATTAATTTTTATTTTTTAATAACAAATTAGTCGATATTTTTCGCAAAAAATCGCGTTTTCCCCTTCAAAGTGTTTCAAAAAATTGAAAAATTGAAATTTAAAAAAACCCTCCCAGCGTTACCTGGGAAAACCTATTATCTACGAATGAACTTTGATTTTTTGATTTCCAATGATCTAGTACCAAGTTATGATGGACACCGCAATTCTACTTTTTTACGAGACACGTCCGAATAATTGCTGCCATTGCCGTATTTTTTAATATTTCGTCTTGAAAATTTTACACAATATTCTTCAAATGTCATACTTTAATGTACCATTGGTTTTAATAAAGAGATTTTAACTGTGTCGTCACAAAAAATTCACAAAAACATGCCTTTTTTTGTACGTATTAACCTTACCCCCCCTTTAAACTATATACATTTCAATGAAGATTAGATGAAGATCCCGCCCCCTCTGACTCTCTCTCCTTCGTACATTCCAGATCGTTCTGTAGGCTAGTTAGTGCATGCTTGTCCTTGATAAGACTAACACGCATGTAAAAAATATTGGTGAAAAGTTAACAATACTATATTGTGGTGTAAAGTGTTGTGAACATAGTAGTGTAGTGTTGGTCCTGACGAAGACACTGCTACGTCTCGAAACCGGTAGACCTAAAATCTGGTAGTAGTTTATACTAATTTAACTAACTAACCATCACGCCGCTTCCCCGCAGGGGTAGGTAGAGAGGATTGAACGCCACACTCTTCTATCCTGGCACACACTTTTGCTTCGGCCACATTCATACATCTTCTCATACACGTTATACGGTTGTTGCGGCTTTTAAAGGGCCATCCTCAAATACTTGTAGTACCTGATCGTGCCAGGTCTTTCGCGGACGCCTTCTATTCCTGTTGCCTTCAACACTCGCCTCACATATATTTTCTTAAACCATCTCAGCATTCCTTTCTTTATTCTATCTACCACACTACAGCCAGCATTGCATTCACTTCTAATTTATTCATTCCTCACTCTATCGACCAAAGATTTTCCACACAAGCGTCTTAGTGACCGCATTTCCACCGCAGTCAGTCTACTTTCATTCCTCTTTTGCCAATTCCAGGCTTCACTTCCATACATAAGGGTTGGCACTAGAACGCCATTATGTACCGCTAGTCTTGCTTCCTTTGACAGATTCTTATTGGCCATAATTGCATTTAGTGCACCATTAACTTTGTTTCCCGCAGTTACTCTCCTTTCGATATCATTTTCAGCCTTGCCGTCTCTACTAAACATACTTCCCAAATACACAAACTCGTTCACTTGTTCTAAGCATTCGTTGTTTATAATTACATCACACTTAGTCACTCTTTCGTCTCTCTTGAATACCATCACTTTCGATTTTCTGACATTCATCAGAAGTTCACTCTGCATGCATACATTGGACATCCTGGATACCAGGCACTGCAGATCAGCTTCACTGTTAGCCACTAATACTGCATCGTCTGCGAGTCCGTTTTCGCTCCAACTTCTAGTTCCTTTAGTTCTTTCATACAATTATCCATATTCAGGTTGAAAAGCCATGGTGACATTACGCATCCCTGTTTGACACCTTTTGTAATATCAAACCATGATGTGAATGTTCCATTAATTCTCACGCAAGCACTACTTCCTTCGTACAGGGATGCAATTGCCTGTATGAGTTTATTCTTCACCCCATATTCAGACAAAACCTTCCATAACTTTCGTCTTATCACTCTGTCATACGCTTTTTGGAGATCCACAAAGGCACAAAAAAGTTTTTGGTTCTTTGCCAAAAACTTTTCCGTCATCTGGCGCAGTGAGAAAATCTGGTCCATGCATCCTCTTCCACTCATGAAGGCTCCTTGTACATCCCACACTTTTTCTTTCGTTGTCAACCTCACTCTTTCTATCAAAATTCTCGCATACAGTTTGCCAACAGAGCTCAATAGGCTAATGGCCCGATAGTTCGCGCAGTCCATTCGCGACCCTTTTCCTTTGTATAGAGGCATGATAACAGCTCTTCTCCACATTTCACTATAAACATAATCAAAAAATTTGAAATGTAGTGCATTACAGTACAAGATTTACCAAACTTGTACAGTACATAGGTACGTTGCTAAATTGGTGATAATTTACTACACAGAAATTTATCTGTCAAATTGTTTCCAAGCAAAATAATTGAGACAGCATTAAAAAGCTAGTGATATTATTATTACTGGCCGTAAGATGGAGGCCCTGGTTTCGCAGCATCCCTTGAAGTCTGTATCAATCCTGAGGGCTGATCTAGAGTAATGGCCCCCAGCCGGCCCCTACCGGGAGCCGCCCTCCGCTGCCCTGAACGCACGCCGCCTCAGGTACCGAAGTGCCGTGATTCAGCATGGTGAGAGTGCTCTCGAAGAAGGGGTTTCTTTAACATAATAATCTCAACGCTTGCCTCATCCGCGTTGTCACACGATTTCAGAATACGATTCTCGTGGACTAACGCTCGTCCCGGCATAAAAGTTAAACTGAATTATAAAAAACTAACCCATAAAAACCAAGTTTTTACATTACTCCCTTTCGCCCTGAATCAGGTTTCGTGTCTATGCACGCGTCGTGCTAATTACTCGTGTAGAGTAATTAAAAATTGAAAAAACATTAAATTTTCTAAAAATCCAAAATTAAGCTATAATTACTAATTTTTTTAAAACGAAAATTTGTTAAATCATTTATATCGTCGCCACGAGTCTGCTTGCACAGTTTCAGCTCGAATGGAGCACGGGAAAAGGGTTAAAATCGATCCAAAGTTTTCTCGTCAAGCAAGCAGACGCCACGAGTTAAAAGAAAGGAAGTAAAAAAAGTAACCCATAAAAACCAAGTTTTTAATATACTCCCTTTCTTTGTAAAATATAACAATAATTAAAGACGAATTAAAACATATAACATAACACTAAACTTACAGAAATTTAATATATTTCTAAAATGTCAGATGTTTTGAGATGTCAAGATTTTGATATATTCAATTATCATCAATATCGTACCTTATGAATTTCCAGCGTCAAATGATTTAGTCAGAATCAGATTTGAGTAATGTAGAATTCTTCAAAACTAAGCAGAAATCTAAAAGAAATAAATTATTATTTGATTTTTTCCCAAAAAACCCAATTTTGCTGTCATCTGTGAACCAATTGTTTTGTAAATTTTCGAAATTCGTATTGATGTACCTATTATACCGACGGAGTAATTCAAATTTAGAAAATATTCCGCGACGTTATCGGGCCGCAGCGCCGTTGCTAATCAAACTTTTCTAATGATTCCAATTTGAAAAAACCAATAAAATTTCTAAAAATCCGAAATTATACTATAATTCTTTTTTTTAACGAATATTTGATAGATCTTCTTGATCGTCGCCACGAGTCTGCTTGCCAAGTTTCAGCTCGATTGGATCACGGGGAAAGGGTTAAAAATCCATTCAAAGTTTTTTCGTCAAGCAAACAGATGCCACGAGTTAGAAGAAAGGAAGTAAACATGTCTCATACCACTCCTCCCTAGGATTTGATTTTTCCTTCGTATTTAATACTATTTGGTATCCAACAATACAGCAATTGTAGGTCAAACGTCAAATGTCAAAAAATCGACCATAATTAATGTTCGGTTTGTCAGTAGATGATGAGATAATGTTAATTTATCGCCTTCGGTTTGTCTAACGAATGAAAATAAATAATTGTAGGTATTTAAGGCTTTAGGTAATGTTTGTGCGCACGTTTCAGTCTGCTTCTCTGTCTCTTTCTACCAATGTCTAACTGCTCTATGAGTTTTTTCTCCAGATCTAAATAGGTACCAACATGTGCGCATCTATGTTGGTCGGTAGCTTTTTGTAAAAGAGATGCTGGATATCACCAATTTTTTTTTATTTATTTAATTTATGGTACAAATACAGTTTTTATATATAACATATCAGATTAAACATTTTTTTTAAACACTTGGTAGTCATGTAGACCTCATCAGTGAAGAGAAGCTCTTGAGTCTGATGAGGGAGCCACAGTTCTTATTCCTTGTTTTAATATATAGGTACATAGTGTATACAAGTTATTTATTAATACAGTAAAAAAGGTAAATTGATAATGAAAGTATAGGAGTTATTTTGAAAAAAGCTATAGGTTTAAATGATTTATGAATTTAAGTTTGATTTTAGGAAAATTTTAATTTTTTTGATTTGCTCTCAGAGATTAGTTACTGATGCATCGTATCTCGATAGGTAAATTATTATAGTAATTAGTGGCTTTATAAATATAGTGATGCTGCATTTGGGTTGTTTTACATTTAGGCATTATGAATTGGTTTCCATTTCTCATAAGTTTGAAATATTCCTGGTTTTCTGCAAGTTTTTTTTCTTTACATATTTTTAATATGGAAGTTTATTTCCATATTAAAAATATTTCCAGTATCCAGAATGTGTTATTTCCTCCAACGGTCGAGACACAACACTTGTTTCAAAGACCTCAGCAGGCAGACCTGCGCATGCGCGAAAGTCAAATATTTTCAAAAAATGCGGATACGGAACGAATGATAGAATCTACTGTTGCTGGTCTCTATGTGTTAACGCGATTCATAGATATTTGAGAGTTGAGAATTTATTTCATAGTGTGTGTTGTAAAGACAGAGCAAATTTACTTACAACCGTGCGGCTAGAAAAAAGTCGAAAGCTTTTTGACTCTAGAACACAAGGGATGCTGAGCATTCAAATCATGTATAAAGCGACCCCGCCCAATGTGGTATTAAAAGTTTGTTGGTAATTATTATCTCTTGGAGTATAGAGACATCTATGCTTTTCCTCATTTTTGAGAATGATAATTCAGTTCAGTTTCAGTTTCAGTACAGATAAATCTGCGTTTATTAGCTAAATAACTTTTATAACAGCTTGCATCAAAACATAATTAATGTTAAGAATATTTGCAGAGTTTATGAATAAGATAGAAACAAATACAATATGCAATTTTTTGTATGCAGGCCTTTATCGTTACCTACCTCGCTAGGTACATAAAAATATCTGTTCTGGGGTAAGTAGCCATTCATTGAGACTCCATTCAAATATTTAATATCATGGTTACGTAATTAGAAGAGTAAAAGAAAAATAAAGTAAAGTAAATTAGAGTAAAAAGTATATAAAGTAAATAAGAAATAAAGTAAAAAAGAATAAAAATATAAGTATAGTAAAGTAAATTAGACAAGCCGAAGTGATGCGACCTAGCGGCGACCGACGGGTGCCCGACGGTGCAAGCGGCCAGTGCATTGTAGTCACTCGGTGTTGAGCGTCTCGGCTATGGCGTACTTAATAATTCACACTATTCACAGATGGCAGCAGGCGTCCGCTACTCATAAATTAGATCTCAACCTTAAAATCTTATAAGATAATTTCAAACAGAAAATGAAGAATGTTTGCAACATCATCCACGTAGATGGCTTCTTCGGCCGATATTCTAATTTGTCCCTCGAGTCTTCGGAATATCCCCCGACGACCCGTTTATCGAGATCAGTTTAATGGGCGGATTCGGCGGTGGTGGCGGGGTCATACATCTCGACGGATTAAGGGGTGACCGGATGGAAGAACGAGGATCCGGTATAGGATTCTAATATCCGACAACTCTGTTATCCGATCCAAGGGTTGCTTATTGTATAAAGGAACTTGCCCACGCTGAAAACAATATTTATTTATTTTATTTTCTGAACAAACCTAACAAATACAGTAAACAATTGTATACCTAGAGTGCCACCACGATAACTAGGCGTGCGAGGGAGGTCGCCACTGTCGCGTAACAGAAGTTGCCAGGGTATAAATTTATTACACAATACATAATGTACTGAATGTCCGGTGACCAGTGTTAATATAAATTTGGTCGGGTAACAGCGCGCCCCGCGGCGGCCGCTCTATCTGTCAAACTATGAGACGGTAATATCGGTCCATTATTAGCTTTTTCAGCTTCGCAAAACTTTAATACTTCATTGGCAATTGTTCTTGCACCATCCCGGACTGTTTTGATTGTTTTGAACATAATAATTCAGTGTATATTGGTAATCAAGATGTCACATCCCGAGCAAATACAAAATTATACTGAAGTACAGGCGAGGAGTTGCCGCCGAGTGCGGGCGGGGCGGGTTTTAGTTCCAATCCTGCCGCACGCCAAGTTATGTTGGGCAGGCTCTAGTGTGACTGGTAGAATTTTTGGTACTCTACAAAGCACTGAATTGAAAAAAATCATAGTTCTGTGATAAATATTACGTTTCTTACATTTAACGCCAACTTATTTTAATACTAGTGAAGAGGGACTGACCGCGTACACAGAGCAATAGCTCTCATACCAGCCCTGCGCTTTCGCCACCCATGTTCGGCATTGGTTTAATGCTGAAATGGCGGAATCTAGATACCCTAGAAACTGGCGACAAAATATGATGTCCAATGATGGCGCCTTGTATCATTATAACTCACACAAGGAAGACTAATTCTGTTCTGTCAATATCTCGAGAATTCAATACGAATACTTCTCAGAGATGGCAACACATTGGTTTGTATTCCATTACAGGAATGTTACCAAAATATGCAATGTACTTATGCAAGAAAATGGAAAAGAAACGTGCCAACAGGCTTGGCACGATCTATAACAATAGAAGATATTTCCAAAAATTTTTACTTAAAAAGAATATTAAACTGTACACGCTCACGGCTCTGCCGACGTCACATTTCTAAAATGGCGTCGCCCGCTAAAATAAGCTTATATTAATAATCTAAAATGTCTTAAATCTATACATATATATATATATATATATATAAACATGTAAAATTAATAATTAGGCAAAGAAAGTACGATTATATTAAGTTTCCGTAAAAGTAACTGAATTGATTAATAAATAAATAATTCGCTCTTACCATATTGGTTGGAAACTTGACTCCCGTCGTAGGCCCCGCTTTAACATAAATATTACTATATAAAGTTCAAAATAGACACAATTATTAAACATTAACATACAATTCCAAATCCTTTTTTAATCTGTTTCTTTTTGTTATATCTAATTAATTTATAATACGATTTTAATGACTGGTTATTTATCAGAATGTGATACGCGATGAAATTTTGTTACTACTGAATTTTTGGATTTAATCTTAAAAAGAATTTAATGTGTTCTGTTGTAGTCGGGGTCACCAATGTGGGTGGGGGGAGAATATTGTTTCTCTTTTATTTTTTGTTTTTTATGGCTTTATTTTATTTAAGGGGTCACCACCAATATTTAAATACTGGGGTATCTAAATATTGGAATATATATATATAATTCGGGAAGCAGAGAATAAAAAGAAGAATTTGGAATATACTTACAAGATTTATTTAATTACGAATACACAGATTTTTAACAATACTTTTTAATAAAAACTTAAGACTAGTTATAAAACACTGGATGAACGAGGTCTACGAGGAGAGTGTTAGAAATCGCGACTCTCCCTCTATTTATAGACATTTTCGAATGCTTCCAGAATATTCTCCCAAAAAAGGTATAGGGCTGTGCTGTCTGCGGCTTCCGACATGATCGATATGTTTCGATGAGAATATCGAAAAATATCGATCCAAGCCCCAGACTACACATTATTTTATTTACTTTATATTATAGTGAGTCACAGACACACTCCGTCACTTTATCTGGAACTTTCGCTAATCTTCTAGAATGTTCTCCTTCCAGAACTTTCTAAAGCTTTATCAAACGTCCTGGAATCTTCTAGACTCACCGAAACACTCCGCCAGTCAGTTTGGAACCTTATAGAACCTTCTCGAACGTTTATTTTCCAGAACCTTCTAAAGCATTCGAGAAACATCATAAACTTTCTATTCTAGACTCACTGACACACCTTGCCACTCAGTTTGTGACCTTATAGAACTTTCGGGAATCTTCTAGAACCTTTTCTTTACAGAATGTTCTAAAGCATTATCGAACATTCTAGAATCATCTAGACTCACCGGCAAACTCCGCCATTCAGATAGGAACTTTAAAGAATTTTCTTGAACTTTCTGCTTCCAGAAACTTGTAAAGCATTCGAAAACCTTCACGAACGTTGTGTAACCTTCTGAACACACCGAACTTTTAATAATCTTCTAGACTCACAGACACACTTTGCCATACTGTTTGGAACGTTGTAGAACTTGCCTGAATCTTCTCCATCCAGAACATTCTTGAACTTTGTCGAACATTCTGAAACGTTATAGAATCAGAGACACATTCCGCTGCCAGAATTTTATAGACCTTTATCAAACGTTCTGGAACCTTCTCGACTCACCTCTTAGTTTGGAGCCTTATAGAATTTTCGAGAATCTTCCGGAACACTCCCCTTCCAGAACTTTCTAGAGCTTTACTGGACATTCTGAAACATTCTTGACTCACCGGCACACTTCGCCACTTAGTTTGGAACCTTATAGAACTTTTGGAAATTTTCTAGAACGTTCTCCTTTCAGAATTTTCTAGAGCGGATTTTTCTGGAACCTTCTAGACTTACCGACACAGTCCGCGGGCCCATTCTGGAACAATCTGAAGTATTTGCGGCCTTCCCATAACAAAACAATGTGCTAGAATGCACACTTTCGTCACCCACTCCCACCCACGCTCAGCCACCCCCACCAAACTCGCACATTTTCAATGGGACACCAAGGGCTATCCACCACCATAACCACTGGGGGGTGGTAGTATCTAGTTTTGAAGAAAATTTGGCGGATAGGGAAACACGGGTTTACTTTATATATATATATATATATATATCTAGATTTATATTTTCTTAACGTATTTTAAAATAATCTCTGCATCTCGATTCTGTAACATTTTTTATCTAGATTTTTCATTTTTTTAAACTGGCAATAGAAATGTGCTTGCGTACATCGTGTTTGGAGCATTTATAATATAGGTAGGCGAGGTGTGTACTCACGAAAACGGCGCTATATAAATGATCTAATTATTATATGTATATGTATACATTTGTACACACCGGGGGTGAGGGGGGTGCCTACGTTTCGTGCAGGATCCTAAGGCGTAACATTGCAAAATTTAGAGCGGATGGCATTCAACATAATATAAAACAATTTTATATCGGGAAACAGATTGGAGAGAGTATCTACGTCTTTAGGAGTGTCCTAAAAAGTAACAAAGCCGAATTTGGAATGCACGGAATTCAATACAAAAAACATTTATATTGCGGAGTTGTGATGGGGTGGCAAGGGATGTTGCCTTTGTTTTGCGCAGGGTCCAAAAGAGTTAATATGCAAAATTTGAATAAGTTCGGTCAAAGGTCGATTACATAGGGAACAGAAGAACAGGCAGACGTTGAGTTTTATGTATATAGAGAAATGTAGATTTGTTGATTGATTTGAAAATATTTCTTCAGTGACAGTCGCAACGTGTTATTAATATGCTAATGGAAAAATAATTTTCCCTTAATATGACAAATAAAATAAGGAAAAGTAATTTACCTCTACAAATTTATGTACATATAATTAATTGATCCATATACATTCAGTCACACCTTCAACATACATCGTCTGCGTCTGTGAATTTCAGAAGACGTAAATTAATTTAACACAAAATCGATAGCTTGATATGGACGTACAATGTTGGAAGAATTAAGTGGATTTCATTACGATCCTTACCAAGGGAACCAGACACTATTCAGCGTTTGGACGAGCCTCATGTGTCTTCTATTCAAAGGTCACACGATCAGCGTGTGTTCGTCCGAGGAGACACAACATGATGCGGCGATGGACGCCGTTCTTCAAATATCTCAAAACCAATGCAACTTGCAAGTCTTTCGGAAGAAAATCAGCGCGAGGTAAGTATTTATTTCAGGAATGGAATCAAATCGATTCTTTTTAATATCAAACACTGTCAGATGTAGACTCTGAAGACATCTAAGCAGTTTGGCTGTTATCATCAAGTATCTTGGGTTCGGTGGTTAGAAGATAAAAATGTTCTCAGGTCACCGATGTCAGGGTGTGTCCTAGTTTCCTAATGCAAACTAATGGGCCTACCGTACGCACAAGTATCACCACGCATGCAACAGTGTGGTGATACTTGTGCGTGTGGTAGGCCCATAAATAACATACCCTGACTTCGGTACGGTATTGCAAGCTGATGCTTAACCTTAAAATCAACACACACTAATCACATCAGCCATGATGATGGACCTTACAAAGGGATTTGAAATGTCGGCCAGAGTTATCAAATGTACACGGCAGAATATCCCAGAAAACTATACACAGAAGGGGTAAAAAATGGTTTTTCTCAACAGTTCTTGTGTTTCAATAACACAAATCCTTTATTTTATTTTATTCTTTTTCTAAATCTAATTGTTTATTGAGTAGGTATATAGTTTTTATTTATTTTTAATTTTTTTTTCTCAGCCGTGAGCTGAAACTATTTGTTTTAAAACTCAAAAAAGTGGTGTTAAACAAAGAATTATTTTATTTAACGTTATCAAGTCTCACCACAATGTGTTTGCTTCGTGTAAAAAAAATGTGTTGAGCTGTTAAGGTAACGTCTTTTTTCGAAGCATGTAATCAAGCTTTTCAAAGGCTATCCATTTTGCTTACTGGTTTGGTTCTCCTTTCTAAACTTCAGGACTTGTTCTAAAAATAATTATTCTCCAAAATTGTTCCTTTAACTTGCTTATTAATATTATAAAATATATGTTCCAGGTTGAAAACGACACCTTTAAATAGAATAGGACAAAACTACATTATTTACGCGCAGGATTTAATGGATGCTTGGAATATTTTAGAAATGATCTGGCAAAGATATCACAATCAGGACGGAAACGAATTATTCCTTATTTTAACTCCAATAAATCAAGTGAATTCGGAATCTGAACAGTTTGTACGTAAGGCATGGACACAACTATACTATTTCAACGTTTTAGTATCTGACACAACGTTTGTTGTGTACGATACTGCTTCCAGTGTATCCTTGAACGTTTTCATTGCCAATCCTTATAACGTAATCAAGACTAACTCAGATTCGTTGTCGTACATGAATTTTAGATTCACAGAAGGTAGCACAAAAGCAGACTGGATTCAGATGATCTCACACCTGAAAGGCAGACTTAAGAATCTAAACGGATATCCAATCAAAATAACAATGCGAAATTTCAAATTACTTAGTGAACCACTTTTTGATGAAAAGGGGAAAATAATACGGTTTATGGGATATGATGGCACAGTTATCATAGAATACGCGAGAATTTTTAATTTCACACCAATATATAGCTTCCCCAGAGAAAAAAAACTTGATGCTGGAACGCTCGACGGAGGAATCATGGACGTAGAGGAAGGAGTGGCAGATATTTTCGGCAATCAGGAGTACCTCCAAATGAGCGGATTACAAAAATCTCAGTATCTAAAATCCACGGAACAAACTAGTCTGGTAATGCTTGTCCCGAAGACTCTCCCTCAAGTCAAAATCATAGGCACTTTGTTTAGCGTACTAGATTCAACTGTTTCCAAGATTTCCATATTATTCATTGTACTTAATATAATTGCATGGACGGTGGTCAAAGTGAACAAGGATATGTCATCATCGCACAAGGATCATAAGAAGTTCAGTTTCAGAGAAAAATTCAACGCTCTTGTAGTGATCATAATGAATACTGTTTGCGTTGTGAGCAACTCGTCTTTTCAAATGCCAACTAGTTCAAAGGAAAGGATATTTTTTGCTGGTCTAAGTGTGTGGGCCTTGGCGGTCACAAATATCTACATTGGAACCATCACCACAAGACTTGCAGTTGCTGATAGTTCTGAAATCGATACCATGGAACAGCTGCTACAATCGGAGTTGAAGATCGGATGTATTAAGGACCGTTGCAAATATGTGACAACTGAACCGGACAAAGAAGACATGAAGCGACAACTCTCGGTGCGCCAACTTCTAGCGGAAAAAATCTTCTTCATCTCTAATCCTCCCGCGATGCCTTCGAAAGTTGTTCACGATAGGGACACGGCTCTACTGTGTCCGAGGATTGTGGCGGAGTCTATGGTGGGAAGAAACCCTGTCCATGGACGGTGCAGAATTAGCCCACGTGATGAAGGAGCCAGTGATTGAAATATTTTTCTCGTTGATGGTGCGAAGAGGGTTGCCGTTGCTCCAACCTCTGGAAAAGTCTCAAACCTCGCTGTTTGAAGGCGGACTTCTCGACCACTGGAGGAGGTCTATCAAGTACGAGTTATATCTGAAAAGAAATCGCAGTCATCTCCTGGGATCAGACAATAAGCCACTTACCATGGATAATTTCAGATTTACCTATCTTTTATGGGGATTTTTTATGATGATGTCAATTCTTATTTTCATTTTAGAGCTGATATTCTGTCATATCAAACATCCCTCTATTTTTCTTACTCGCTGAGCGGAATATGCACTGTCGTGCACATATTTTATGTGCGTTACAAAGTTTTTATCGTTCTTTATAAGCTGAAAATGAACTTAGTATTTAGGGTGTGTTTTTCAATTTATTGAAAAAATAACAATAGACCTTGTTAGGTACCAAACTTTACAAATTTTTTGAAATAATATCACCATCGTGGTCCAATATCAAGATATATGTAGTGTCATAAATAACTTTGAATCGTATAAACATTTAACATTCTATTTGAGAAAAAAAGGTGTCCCAAGCTAATTATTTTTATAAATAAAGCTATCAAGAGCGAATAAATTATCCTGGAAATGTTCAAAGTGCAAAATAACCCCCAACATTAGCTTAGTTGTGCAGCAAACTACCACGGCTAGCACCGACTCGAATGACTCAAAAATGTAAATTATCTTACCTTAAATTATCTTAAAATAATTGAAAATACATTAGAGAGCCTGGAACAGGCAATTGAATTTGTGTCTTCTTAGTATGACGACATAACAAAAACACAAAAAACAATACTAGAAAAGATAGAAGTAGCACTGGGTATTGAAAAATGTTTGATATTCTAAGTAATGGTTTTAAACACAAAATTGCTGACCTGGAACAAAAATTCATCTTCAAAGTAATTGAAATTTCAGACCTAGAAATTATACCTATTGGGAATACAACTCGTTGTTGACACAGTTAAAAATTAGGAATTCCACTGGATGAGAAAGAGATAGAACATTCGCGACGCGTTCTTACACTTCGCAAAAGCGGTGTGGTAGAGCCAGACCTGCCCGGACTCCAGTCCCTCGAGCGTGCCACACGGACCAATCGCGCTCGAGGGATACCGCCCAATGAGAAGCCCGAGGCGGCAAGATACCGACATTCTCTCACCGACCGCGCCCGCGATACCACGTTCAAATTCGCTCTCCATATATTGTTGTATCACAAATTCTCCAACATGTAAATTAAGTGTGTTCAAAAAATTCAATATATCAACCTGTTAATTCTGAGTACTTCTTTCTATTCATCCTCTATCATATTCCGCTCAGCCTTGTCATGCACCTTCACGCAGCACATTTCATACACACGCCTTCAGCGTCCACTTAACATACATCAGACTGATTGTGCATTCGGCAGATGATAATCACATTGCTTTCTTCGCAAATATACGAATTACCTTCAAAACATATCCGCTAAACTTGTGAAACTGATGTGATTTATAATATAAAACAATATCTGCCAAAGCGGTATACCTAACTTGGTAGCTACAAACTCAAATAAATATAAAAGGGACGAATTAGTAAAAAAGAGGAGGCATAATGTAACTTCAAATGATATCGTGGGTAAGGGAGACCAGCAAATATACGTTAGTGAGAGATTAACACCGTACTACAAGGAACTTATGTGGAAGGCTAAAAAACATGGCAGAAAGTGTGTGATGGATCCTCTTCTTCGCCTTTCAGCTCGATCCTACTCCTAACTGAGTTTACGCCTTGTTAGAGGCAAACAAGCTATCTATCTACGTCGGGTGAAGGCTCTACGGTTTTTAACGTAGTATTTCCAAACACCCTCGCTTTATTCAAGACCTCCCCAGTTCACGTTGTGTAATTTTTTGTTTCGAACTATAGGGGATGAATTGGTTTTGTGGTAACCCTAACGCAAGCTAAACTTAAATTAAATACTGGGGTATGAAGTTCGTGAATGTCCATGGGAAACGCAAACAAAACTACCTAGTACGTCAAATAAACCCTACGGTGCAATTGCTAAAAATACTATGTTCAGTGGCCCTATATTGATTACCTAACGTTCCTTGGACTGAAGCCCCTGCATCTGATGTAGCTGCGCATCCGGAATACGCGATCCTCTGCACCCACGCCCTCTCCGCTCGATCCCCCATGGTCCTACCTGTATGGGATCGACCGCCATCCACTGGAAAGGTTAGTAACGTGCCGTTATCACATGCGCATGCACATATAGGGTACATAGATCCCCTGAAAGCCCTCAAGTCCTTCGTAACCGCCCCTATGGATGATTCCGTCTTCGACGCCCTCGCTGGTTAATAATTTTATCTTCCGCCGTTATCTCGCTGTGCTTATTCCTTACGATCTTTTATATTTACCCTGCATTATTTTTATATCAATTACATTGTTACGTTTATTTACTAGCCGGCCTAAGTTCCGTCACCTGTATCTGGCCCTATGTCTCATTCTAGTGGTACGTTGGGTTCTAATGGATAAAGGGGGTTGTGGAAGGTATGTGTAAATGTATGTGTACGCGGAAAATGTGTTTGCTTTAAATTCGGCCCCTCCATACCCAAAAGCTCATCGGTGACTGATCCCATCCCCCTTCTCCCGACACGAGTTCCGGATACGTTGACCTGAGCCTGGATGCGCCTTTTCATGTTGGACCTCTTCTGTGCAAAGTACCGCACCATCCCTCGCGTCAGTGTCTGGCGTCCGGGCTCAGAGCCAGTTTGCCCCCCGAATTCCAACTCCTCCAGGTTAAACTAAGTTAAACCTGAAGGAGTTGTAAACTGAAGCTACTGTAAAGATGGTCCCGGGCCATTGAAGGTGACCCACCACATACCCTGGGCTGTTTTATGCGCCGAAGCGTCCATATCAGCCCAACACATTCGCCGCCTGGTTGGCATTATTTTATGCTAAAGCGTCCTCTCCGCTCGGCCTTGCGTCCCAGCATTACAAAAAGCAAGACCAGGCGAGTCGGTCGCGCAAAACCTTCAATGTCCCATGCTAAAAGTCTTTATTTTTAAAAGAGGTTTTACAAAATTACAATAAAAGATTATTTATAATCTAAAAAATACAACATAAGAACACCCGAGGAGACATCGCACGGGACAAAAATAAATCAACACCCCTCCTTGGAGGGAAAGGGACAAAACAAAAATAAAAACATGTAGCACTTGTGCCAGAAAAGGTAAAACCACCGGTATGACACCGATCAGGAGAGACAACGTAAAATTGACAAAATATGATACAAAACAGAAAGATAACATAGTTGTGCAAATAAAATGGAAAATAACGATAGAAAACACAATGAAATTAACAAGAATGTAAAGAGAAAACAGAAGTAATAAACAGAAAAAGTGAAGATGCAAGATTATTAAAAGAAAACAAAGAAAGACCAATGTAGGGCAGCATGGTCAAGGGTACATCAGGACCACTGAGTAGGACCCCTCAGGATTTCCCAACGGGTCACCCAAATTCCACGAACACTTTAAAAAGTCTGAAGTTATCCTCACAACTCACAAGGTCGGCATTTGTAAGACGCCGACCTGTTCCATGTGGCCCATTTATGCCCTCAATCAAAGCTTCTCTTGCATCCCTCATCAAAGAACAGTCCCACAGGATATGTCCCGGAGTCTGGGCCACACGAGCACAGACGCACCAAGGGTGGGTGGAGAGCCCAAGATCATGTAACTTAGATCTGAACTCTCCATGACCCGACAGCAGCTGTACTGTGTGGTGGTTCAGTGTGGGGAAATACCCTTCGGAATCCTTTCTTTCTTTCACCGCCACCCTCGGGAAGAAGCTGTGGGTCCACCTCCCGGTGGTAGCGGCATCCCATCTTTCTTGCCAAACTTCGATCGTGATCCGTCTAATCCTTCTGTCCAACTCCTGGAACCGCTCGTTTTCCAGGCGCCTGAGAGTCCTACCGAAGTAGTCAGTTTCCAGACCCCGCCTAAGTTTACGGCGCGCGCAGGTCTCCAAAACCTCCAAGTCTGCAGGGAGCACCCCCGCTAGAACCGGGAGGGCCTGACTAGAAACCGTCCGGTAGGCCCCCGTCAGCGCCAGCAACGGAACTCTCTGCCCACTATTCAGAGCTGCAGCGACAGCCCTAATCCGGAGCCTATGCGACCAGACCTCGGCTGCATACGTGACCTGAGCCACATAAGTAGCCTTGTAAACTAGTCGCATAGCCGGCGAACGGATGCCCCAGTCCGCAACACTCATCCGCTTCATGGAAGCAAAGAAGACCCCCGCACGGTCGGAGATGGTCTTGACATGAGCCAGAAAGGAGCCCGACATGTCAAAGGTCACTCCTAGGTACTTAACTTCTCTTTCAAATTTTACAGTTATTCCATCCACTTTCAAAATCGGATTCCTAACCTGACTCAAGCCACCCTTCATCTTCAGAGCAACCGTTTTCGAAGGCGCCAGAGCTAACTTGTTTCTTTTACACCAGTCAGAAATCATCGCAATTGACCTATTACCCTTTTCCTCTAATTCTCTGCGAGTCTGTCCAGAAACGAGCAGGAGAGCATCATCCGCGTAGGCTATAGTCGTGCAGTCCACCGGTAGCGGAAGCAGTAACAGGTCGTCAAAGAGGACGTTCCACAGAGTCGGTCCTAGAACCGAACCCTGAGGGCAACCCATGTCCAGAGGCCTGGGTTGCGGGATAATCCACCGTAGCTGAGGGTCACGGTACGATCACCGGTACGGTCCCGGGCCACCTGTCAAGTCAAAAATATGCGAGTGGGGAGGGGGAGTTACTTAGGCTCCCCAACCCTCGCCTGTGAGCAACTGCAGCCCATTGGCCATTCGCGACACTACAGTAACTGCAACCACCCTCCCAGGTAGTACTTATTATAATCTGGTATGCATCAATACGTTCAATCTATTCCAGACGAGGGAAGACATCCGCACGGGTGTTGTGCCACCCGTGAAGAGCCCCCTCATACACTACGTACGAATAGATACATACTAATAAAATATAATATACATACATATACATACATATACAATACATAAATAAATACTTGTAATGGTTGGTTGCCATGTGGTTTCCCGAGGCCATGACCCCTCGTATTAGTAGATGGAAAGGTGGATCTGGACAGTAGGGATATGCCTAGCCCCTGGCCAGGGATGTCGGTGTATTTTCTCCAAATGGTGTACAGCTAGAATCCTGCCATCGGTGATGTTGGGATCTGCCTAATTTTCTCCGACTGATGTGTAACTGGAGCCCTGCCGTAACTGATGGATATGATGTTGTCACTATCGAAACGTCTCCTGATGATATATAGCTGAACCACCGCTAGTGATGATGATGATGATGATGATACTATCGTAACGTCTCCTGACTATATAGAGCCGAAACACCGCTAATGATGATGATGATACTATCGTAACGTCTCCTGACGATATATAGCTGAAACACCGCTAATGATGATGATGATACTATCGAAACGCCTCCTGACGATATCCAGCTGAACCACCGCTAGTGATGATGATGATGATGATGATACTATCGTAACGCCTCCTGACGATATATATCTGAAACACCGCTAATGATGATGATGGTACTATCGAAACGCCTCCTGACGATATATAGGTGGGACACTGCTAATGATGATGATGATGATGATGCTATCGAAACGTTTCCTGGCGATATATAGCTGAAACACCGCTAATGATGATGATGATGATGATGATACTATCGAAACGCCTCCTGATGATATATAACTGGAACGCGGCGATCGGTGGCGACGACGTAACATAGCGAGTAGTGTGTAATCGGAACGCGGCGTTCAGTGACGGTGATGTAATTTGGCGCGTGGTATATAGTTGGGACACGGCATTCGGTGATGATGACGGTGGCGATGCTGATCTGACTATCCCCCCCCCCCCCCCCGACGATGCACAGACGTATGAGTACGTAAATAAATAAATATATAAATAAATAAATTGATAAATAAATAAATAAATTAATCAATTAATAAATTAATAAGTAAATAAACAAATGAATAAATAAATAAATATATTATTAATTAATTAATAAATCAGTCAATCAAACAAATAAATGAATAAATAAATATATAATTAATTAACTAATCAATCAATCAATCAAATAAATAAATAGATAAATAAATAATTTATAAATAGATGAATAAATAAATGAATGAATGAAAAATAAATAAATAAACAAATAAATAAATATATGATTAATTGATTAATAAATCAATCAATCAAAATAAGTAAATGAATAAATAAATATATAATTAATCAATTAATCAATCAATCAATTAAATAATCAAGTAGATAAATAAATAACTTATAAATAAATGAATAAATAGATGAATGAATGAAAGAATGAATGAATGCATAAATAAACAAACAAACAAATAAATATTTGAATAGACAGATAAATACCTAATTAATTAATTAATCATTCAATCAATCAATCAATTAAATAAATAAATAGAAATGAATAAATAAGTTCGGCGTCGAGCACACGGGCCGCGCGATCCCTGGAAGTCCACACACATGCAGAGAAGGGTTGATTTGGCTAATTAATTCGCCCCTTTTATGGTTAGTACGGATTCGACATGCAAACACCTATGGATAAACATATGTAAGGTTTACGGTACAGGGGTTAGCTTTCACTGTCGGCGCTTCTTCCGTCTCTGTCTGGGGTGTCGAACCCGAGACCATTCTTCTTAATCGTGCGCGACCCTTATATATCGTTATAATCTCAAACGGAAAGAGGATGACATGACTTACCCATCTGCCGCCGATTATATCCAGTCCAGTGCATCGTAGTTTCACTTCATGTACCTCACTTTATACCTAAGGATTGCGGACACTTGCCTTGCACGCGCATACGATTCACAGGCCCCTAATTAACTATAGATCGCGACCTAACCTTTAATCCTGCCATTACGCGTTTATAAGTTTCCGTAGCTGGGGCTTAGTATCCAGCCTCTGCAACTATACGGTGTATATACTTTAATCAAACGGAAACTAGACATTATTTTCTTTTCTTTAAATCTATATTCCTCGAGATACCGGAATTAGGCTCTAGCTCGACAATTGTAAGTATTCATATATCTTAATAACACTGCAACATAGTCCTTATTTCCGTCTTACGCATCCGTACTTACCCGGGTCACCGAAACTAAACTCTAATTCTAATGTTTATACTCTAATGATTATACGCACCGATATTTTTCATAAAACCCTTACCCGTTATTTTCCGATGTTACATATTCTTATATTTATCCGAAATACCGGGATTAAGCTTTGAATCTAGGGTTCCGTGCATTTATAAGTTTTAACAAACCCGTGTAGCGACCACTTGTCCACTTGTTTTTATCATTTATCGGGGATACCGCGGACAAGTAGGCGCCAACAGAACAGTTAATTGTTTCTCTAATAAAACCCCACTAGTCTACATCTTGATAAGGTCAATACATATTACTTTTAGGGTCCGCCGATTTAGTTTTTATTCTTAACATAAATTTATTATCATCTCGAATATATAGTGGAAAGTTGACATTATGATAAATCTGTACTAAAATAATTAAGAAATGTTCAATAATAATAAAGTTATACATTTTTCGTTATCTTACTATACGAGACGGTTTTAAGAAAAGTTTTGTTCTGCGAGACTTAGCCATTCTAATTAAAACTTAATACTCAAAATAGCGTTTCGAAGATCAGTATTAAATTTTGTTGACTGCTTAGTTTGAATAATGATCTACTGCACTATCTAGTGGCAAAAATCGTTCTAGTAGAAAGCATGATATGACCTAGTGCTTTCTGTCTGAAGAAAAAAAGATATGATTTCATGATTTTATTAACTTGAAAACTAAATATTATCAGAAAGAGTCCGACAGAAAATCTTGTTGAAATTTATAAAAATGTCTTGCGATGAATCTTCCAACAATGGAAGTTTATCGCCATCTCCTACTCCTGCAAAGAGGAACAGAAGTGTCGAGACTGTCACTGATCAACTGATCAACGGATCAACTATCACTCGTTAAGCTCACGATACATTTCGAATGCAAATGAAAATTGTGCCAGGAGCAAGAAAAGAACGCAATTGCAAGCGAGATTGACTATTATTTGAAGAGAGTTCGAATCGATCATGGTCATGACCATTATATTTGGTGGTTAGCTAATTCAAAACAATATCCAAATTTCAATAAGTTTGCGAGAATTTAGTTTTCAGCTCCTTGTAGCAGCGCATAAAGCGAAATACTATTTTCTGAAGCCGGTCTTGTTTACAAAAACAAGAGCAATCGTTTATCCCCCCAAAATGCAGAGAAACTAGTGTTCACCTATCTTTATTTGCCATTGGTTAATTTTGAATACTAACCAATTTGTTGATTAAATAAATAATAAACAATTTTTATAGGATTATGTGGCTTTTATTTGGCTGCAAGTATCTTCCTATATCATTTTACTAGCGATAATTTTGTGAAAATTTCGCAATTGAGGTACTATCCGGTATACGCCGGATATCGAGGTACTATCCGGTATCCGGCCGGATAGTAAAAATAGGCCGGATACCGAATAGTTACCGGATATGCGTTTCATCTCTAGTTATTATGTCTCACCACAATGTGTTTGCTTCGTGTGAAAAAAAGAAAAAATAAATATATGTATGTTGAGATGTTAAGGTATCGTCTTATTCCAAATCTTATAACTAAACTTTTCAAAGACTGTCCATTTTGCTTGCTTAGGTTCTCCTTTCTCAACTTCAGGACTCGCTCTAGAAATCAGTATTCTCCAAAATTGTTCCTCTAACTTGCTTATTAATATTATAAAATATATTTTCCAGGTTAAAAACGACTCCTTTAAATAGAGTAGAACAAAACTACATTATTTACGCTCAGGATTTAATGGACGCTTGGAATATTTTAGAAATGATCTGGCAAAGATATCGCAATCAGGACGGAAACGAACTATTCCTTATTTTAACTCCAATAAATCAAGTGAATTCGGAATCTGAACAGTTTGTACGTAAGGCATGGACACAACTATACTATTTCAACGTTTTAGTAGCTGACACAACGCTAGTGTACGATATTGCTTCCAGTGTATCCTTGAACGTTTTCATTTCCAATCCTTATAACGTAATCGAGACTAACTCAGAATCGTTGTCGTACAGGAATTTTGGATTCACTGAAGGTAGCACAAAAGCAGACTGGATTCAGATGACCTCACACCTGAAAGGCAGACTTAAGAATCTAAACGGGTATCCAATCAAAGTAACAATGCGCAATTTCAAATTACTTAGTGACCCAGTTTTTGATGAAAAGGGGAAAATAATACGGTTTATGGGATATGAAGGCACAGTTATTAAAGAGTACGCGAGAATTTTTAATTTCACACCAATATATAGCTTCCCCAGAGCAAAATTAATTGATGCTGGAACGCTCGACGGAGGAATCCTGGACGTAGAGGAAGGAGTGGCAGATATCCTCGGCAATCAGGAGTACCTCCAAATGAACGGATTACAAAAATCTCAGTATCTAAAATCCACGGAACATACTAGTCTGGTTATGCTTGTCCCGAAGACTCTCCCTCAAGTCAAAATCATAGGCACTTTGTTTAGCGTACTAGATTCAACTGTTTCCAAGATTTCCATATCATTCATTGTACTTAATATAATTGCATGGACGGTGGTCAAAGTGAACAAGGATATGTCATCATCGCACAAAGATCATAAGAAGTTCAGTTTCAGAGAAAAATTCAACGCTCTTGTAGTGATCATAATGAATACAGTCTGCGTTGTGAGCAACTCGTCTTTTCAAATGCCAACTAGTTCAAAGGAAAGGATATTTTTTGCTGGTCTAAGTGTGTGGGCCTTGGCGGTCACAAATATCTACATTGGAACCATCACCACAAGACTTGCAGTTGCTGATAGTTCTGAAATCGATACCATGGAACAGCTGCTACAATCCGAGTTGAAGATCGGATGTATTAAGGACCGTTGCAAATACGTGACAACTGAACCGGACAAAGAAGACATGAAGCAACAGCTCTCGGTGCGCCAACTTCTAGCGGAAAAAATCTTCTTTATCTCTAATCCTCTCGCGATGCCTTCGAAAATTGTTCACGATAGGGACACGGCTCTACTGTGTCCGAGGTTTGTGGCGGAGTCTCTGGTAGAAGAAACCCTGTCCATGGAAGGTGCAGAATTAGCCCACGTGATGAAGGAGCCGGTGATTGAAATATTTTTCTCGTTGATGGTGCGAAGAGGGTTGCCGTTGTTCCAACCTCTGGAAAAGACTCAGACCTCACTGTTTGAAGGCGGACTTCTCGACCACTGGAGGAGGTCTATCAAGTACGAGTTATATCTGAAAAGAAATCGCAGTCATCTCCTGGGATCAGACAATAAGCCACTTAGCATGGATAATTTCAGATTTACCTATCTTTTATGGGGATTTTTTATGATGATGTCAATTCTTATTTTCATTTTAGAGCTGATATTCCGTCATATCAAACTTCCCTCTATTGTTCTTACTTGCTGAGCGGAATATGCAATGTCGTGCACATATTTAATGTGCATGACAAAGTTTTTATCGTTTTTTATAAGCTGAAAATTAATTTAGTATTTATGGTGTGTTTTTCAGTTTATTGAAAAAATAATAATAGACCTTGTTAGGTACCAAACTTTGAAAATTTTTTGAAATAATATCACCATCGTGGTCCAATGTCAAGATATACGTAGTGTTAAATAAATTTGAATCGTATAAACATAAATATTCTATTTGAGAAAAAAGCCTGTCCCAAGCTAATTATTTTTATTAAGAAATTCTTTTTAAATGGGGTTGTTAAACCCTTATTTCATGTCTGAACCACTTAAGTAATATTTAAATAGATCTCACGGAGATTAGGTTAATGTCCTTTGCATCTTTGTAAGTATAATATTATAAAATCAATGGAGCCAGTTGGAAAGGAGTCATTATTAAACTTAATCTTTTATTGTTTATGTCACTATAATTATTTAAGTCTTGAAATAAATATTACCATAAGGGCGGCTGTCTGGGCCGCTTCGTGGCCTATAGTTGCCGCTACGCGGCTATTGCTGTTTGCTTGCTGCTATGGCGGCCGCTTCGCATCTGGTAGTGACTGCTAATCAATTTTCGTCTTTCGTAATATTTTAGTCGATTCTCGAGAGTATTCTCATTGGTTTGCGTTACAATACCCATCATCTCTGGACAACAATAATAAAATATGATATTGAACGCTTTGTAATTTTTGACGTGATGAATATAATGTAAAATAAATACTAGTATTATTTTATTATTTTTTTTATTTATTTATTATACTTATTTATACAGTAGATGTAGATACATAATGATTTTTTATAATAAATTGATTCTATGTTATAACATTTTAAAGACATTATACTCCCCATAATATGGGCCAAAGCTCGAGTTATGGCAGGAGTATTTACAAGTCAAATTAAGTATAAAAGCAGAAACCATTTAGAAGTAGTAATTTTTTATTATACAGAAACCATGTGAGATATGTGGGCAATGTTATAATAGATCGTTATCCAAAATCAGTCCAGATATTATCACAAGTCATGGCTGCGGGATGCAAATAAAAACAATGGAAATTAATAAGGATTTAAAACCAAATTAATTAATCAATTAGAAAGACAAACAGAAACATCAATTCCCCGAAAAAATATTTTGGCTACAACCGGGATTCGAACCCGGGTAATCTCCTTTCCGGGGCCGGTGCTCTGACCACTAAGCTATAGGAGCCTTGTAGATTTCCGTGAATATATCGACCTTATATGTGATTCTCATTTTTATTAATTGATTAATTTTTATTATTGTTCATAAAGCAATCCACTTTATTGATACGGTAGTTCAAATTTCTTTGTAATGCTACCGCTAGATGGACGCCAGAATTAAACAATTAATTCATTTTATTTCAATAAACTTCACAGAACTCTTTTCTGAAAAATTACAACTTCACAAATATGAATGTGTTCTTAAATTTAATAAGGATTTATTTATTAGTGATTGATTAATTAATTATTAAATGGAAAAATTCATTTAACACGAATTAAACTTAAGGGGTTACGTGTAGTCAGAGGCGCAAAAAAATAGACATTTTCAAAAATTTTTTTTGAACGGTTGTTTAATGTTTTGATTCAATACATAATACCAACGTTTTACACTATATTTTAAGTAACTATACCGAAAATTTCAAATGAAATTATAAATACTGGACCACGATAGAATCTTGATTCTTGACCCCTATTTTGCTAATAGTGCCTCACGGTGTCCATCAGTGCTTCTTAGTGGTTTATTTAAATTTAATGAAACAAAAAGAAATTAGTAGTTCAATAGTTTATCTTGTGCTTAATCGAAGATTTTTTTATTTTTTTTCAAATTTGGCAAAATGGCGGTCTTTGAAAGCTTAATTATGAATTTTAAGGGAAAAAATCACTCATTTATTATTTATAAAAAAAAAGTTTAAGTCAAAATAAAAATCATTCGATTAAGCACAAGTTTTTAATGCCTTAAATATGATGTTTAAATTTCATTAAAATCTGTCAAGTAGTTTTTAAAATATCGTGGACACCGTTTTTGAAAACGTTATTTTGAGAAAAACGCGTTTAAAGTTTTATGCATAAATAATTAATACAAATGCAGTTTAAAAAATTACTTACGCAGAGTCGTCTATTTCTGGTACATATAATATATCTTCTGCCGATGTGTAAGCCTCCAAGATGTCGATTTTTTTATCTACGTCTCATTTTGCCTTCTCGAGTGACCTGATTGGCACGTTGGTCAGCAATCTTTATGCGCTCTACATCGTGTTTTTCAGCATACCAGTGTGCATTAGGTCCATAATTTAATTCTTTGCATTGGCAATCATTAATATTCCTTGCATACCTTCATGACGTCTCATTATAAATTGTTGAAAATGATTATAATACACGCACAACTACCTATCGACTGCTGGGTTTCACTGCCATTGAAATACTAACACAAAATCAAATCTCAGTTAGCCTAATGGGTCTTATGTCTAAAAGTAGAATTATAAAAGAAATTTGGTACATTATTCTAAGAATTAATCAGGTAAAAACCGCTTTCCGTAGCAGTCGCCCCGTTCATCAGCCCGGCTGGCTCTAGTACCGTCCGCGTGTCAGTATGGGCGGCAGCAGAGGACCCTACAGTTATTGTTGGATATCTTTAAACTAATAACCGGATCGAGTTGATATTTTCACACAATATTTTTGAAACATTTTTCTTAAGAAAATACATCGAAAAAAAATCGATTTTTTAAAAATCCTGACTACACGTAACCCCTTAACGCTATTCTTTAAATTACACTATTTCGCAATATATCTGCGGTTGCGCCTTGTGTGCATATTCCCCCAGTGAACCCGAATGGATTCTCATTTATTATAGAATTGACTTTGTGATTGAGTTTGGTCTCTTTTGACTGCTAATTCTATATAATTGTTTACTTGACTGCTTAATCTATATATTGTATTATTAATTAAGATTTTCTTTTCTTTCTTTCTCATTGTTATTTAATTAGATTACCCTACCTATACCTATGATTGTAAGTGATCATCCCTCACCACAAACGAGAATCATAATTATTTTTGGTGAGGTACAACATATAATAAACATAGCATATAATATATAATAGCAAACATATATAACATATAATAGCAAACAATGAGAATTCATTAATATACTATTTATCGAATATATCGAAATTTTTTGAATAAGCATTCAAAAAGAGACTATATTCAATCACAAAAGTCAACTCTACAATAAATGAGAATCAATTCAGGTTCACAAGACGCAACCGCAAAACATCCACCATTATACAAAGTAATTTGGACAAATCAAGTAATTGAATAGGTATCTTCATCGATTCGAAGTAATCTCCCACGAACAACTCATACCAGAACTAAAAGAAAACGAGATTGACCACACAGCCCCAAACAGACAAAAAGCCACTCAACGAACAGACCTCAAATGGTACAAAACTCAAAAACATCAAAATCAAATAAAACAGAACTCAATATCAAATGAATCTAAGTAATCCACCAGTAAGTGAATTTGGAGTCCCCAAGGCACGGTTCCAGACCTCTACTATTTGGAATAAGTTAGTAAGACAAACGAAACACAAACTTCATTTAAAAAAATTCCCTGGCGTAATAAAGGGTACTGATTACAAAAATGATGTCAAATTTTGGCGCAAGCAAGTTTAAAAGCAGTTATTTTAAGTATAAAACGAAACATTTTTGACACAACGAACAATAGAAAATTATTCTCCATTTTCGTATCCAGTGGGGAAAAGGCCAAATTAGTGTTAAAATCGGAGATAAGCTCTTGGGGAGCGGAATATGCACTGTCTTGTACATATTTTATGTGCATGACAAAGTTTTTATCGCTTTTTATAAGTGTAAAATGAATTTAGTATTTAGGGTGTGTTTTTCAGTTTATTGAAAAATAACAATAGGCCTTGTTAGGTACCAAACTTTACAAATTTTTTGAAATAATATCACCATCGTGGTCCAATGTCAAGATATATGTAGTGTCATAAATAACTTTGAATCGTATAAACATAAACATTCTATTTGAGAAAAAAACGTGTCCCAAGCTAATTATTTTTATAAATAAAGCTATCAAGAGCGAATAAATTATCCTGGAAATGTTCAAAGTGCAAAATAACCCCCAACATTAGCTTAGTTGTGCAGCAAACTACCACGGCTAGCACCGACTCGAATGACTCAAAAATGTAAATTATCTTAGCTTAAATTATCTTAAAATAATTGATAATAAATTAGAGAGCCTGGAACAGGCAATTGAATTTGTGTCTTCTTAGTATGACGACATAACAAAAACACAAAAAACAATACTAGAAAAGATAGAAGTAGCACTGGGTATTGAAAAATGTTTGATATTATAAGTAAGAAATATAATGGTTTTAAACACAAAATTGCTAACCTGGAACAAAAATTCATCTACAAAGTAATTGAAATTTGCGACCTAGAAGTTACACCTATTGAGAATACAACTCGTTGTTGACACAGATAAAAATTAGGAATTCCACTGGATGGCAAAGAGATAGAACATTCACGACGCGTTCCTACTCTTCGCAAAAGCGGTGTGGTGGAGCCAGACCTGCCCGGACTCTAGTCCCTTGAGCGTGCCAAACGGACCAATCGCGCTCGAGGAATACCGCCCAATAAGAAGCCCGAGGCGCCAGCAAAGTTCCGACCAGACAGCCCGCCTGTACCATGTCATTCTCTCACCGACTTCAAGGTCAATATACTTGCCAGCAAAAAAATAAAATTGTTTTATGAAAATACACATATTAATTTATTCTTTTCTTGAAGTTACTTGAATATTAAATAATGTATATGATATTTCTACATATTTTAATGTGATCCAATCTGTACATTTAGATATTGTTTATATTATCTTAACGTATTTTAAAATAATCTCTGCATCTCGATTTTTTATCTTGATTTTTTCATTTTTTTAAACTGGCGACAGAAATGTGCTTGCGTACACCGTGTTTGGAGCATTTATAATATAGGTAGGCGAGATGTGTACTCACGAAAACGGCACTAATAATAAATGATCCAATTATTATTATCAGCTAAATTTGTATGGCTATCAATATACGCGCATTATTAATTTGTACATACCGGGAGGAGGGGGATGCCTACGTTTCGCGCAGGATCCTAAGGAGTAACTTATCAAAATTTGGAGCGGCTAGCATTTAACATAATATAAAACACTTTTATATCGGGAAACAGATTGGAGAGAGTATCTACATCTTTAGCAGTGACCTAAAAAGTAAAAATGCCAAATTTGGAATGCACGGAATTCAATACAAAACACATTTATATTGCGGGGTTAGGATGGGGTGGCAAGGAATGTTGCCTTTGTTTTGCGCAGGGTCCAAAAGAGTTAATATGCAAAATTTGAATAAGTTCGGTCAAAGGTCGATTATAAAGGGAACAGAAAAACAGGCAGACGTTGAGTTTTATGTATATAAACAGATATAGATTTGTTGATTGATTTGAAAATATTTCTTCAGTGACAGTCGCAACGTGTTATTAATATGCTAATGGAAAAATAATTTTCCCTTAATATGACAAATAAAATAAGGAAAAGTAATTTACCTCTACAAATTTATGAATATTAATAAATTAATAAATAAATTAAGCGTTGTTTCGTTTACAGAGTGGAAGTTCATGATTAACACAATGTGTTTATTAAGTATATAGTTTTTATTTAATTTTAATGTTTTTTTAATTTCTCAGCCGTGAGCTGAAACTAGTTAAAATTTTAAAATGAGATATTTCCATACAAAAATGTAATAAAAAACGCGAGAGAAGATATGACAAAAAATGGTGAAATTTGCTCATTCTGCTAGAAGATCGCCTTAAGGTATCGTCTTATTCCAAATCTTGTAATTAAACTTTTCAAAGGCCGTCCATTTTGCTTGCTTTGGTTTTCCTTTCTCAACTTCAGGATTTGCTCTAGAAATCAGAATTCTCCAATATTGTTCCTCTAACTTATAAATATTATACTATGTATTTTCCAGGTTGACAACGACTCCTTCAAATAGAGTGGGACAAAACTATATTATTTACGCGCAGGATTTAATGGACGCTTGGAATATTTTAGAAATGATCTGGCAAAGATATCACAATCAGGACGGAAACGAATTATTCCTTATTTTAACTCCAATAAATCAAGTGAATTCGGAATCTGCACAGTTTGTACGTAAGGCATGGACACAACTATACTATTTCAACGTTTTAGTAGCTGACACAACGCTAGTGTACGATACTGCTTCCAGTGTATCCTTGAACGTTTTCATTGCCAATCCTTATAACGTAATCAAGACTAACTCAGATTCGTTGTCGTACAGGAATTTTAGATTCACAGAAGGTAGCACAAAAGCAGACTGGATTCAGATGACCTCACACCTGAAAGGCAGACTTAAGAATCTAAACGGATATCCAATCAAAGTAACAATGCGCGATTTCAAATTACTTAGTGACCCAGTTTTTGATGAAAAGGGGAAAATAATACGGTTTATGGGATATGAAGGCACAATTATTAAAGAGTACGCGAAAATTTTTAATTTCACACCAATATATAGCTTCCCCAGAGCAAAAAAAATTGATGCTGGAACGTTCGATGGAGGAATCTTGGACGTAGAGGAAGGATTGGCAGATATCTTCGGCAATCAGGAGTTCCTCCAAACGAACAGATTGCAAAAATCTCAGTATCTAAAATCCACGGAACAAACTAGTATGGTTATAGTTGTCCCGAAGACTCTTCCTCAAGTCAAAATCATAGGCACTTTGTTTAGCGTACTAGATTCAACTGTTTCCAAGATTTCCATATTATTCATTGTACTTAATGTAATTGCATGGACGGTGGTCAAAGTGAACAAGTATATGTCATCATCGCACAAAGATTATAAGAAGTTCACTTGTAGAGAAAAATTCAACGCTCTTGTAGTGATCATAATGCATACTGTCTGCGTCGTGAGCAACTCATCTTTCCAAATACCAACTAGTTCAAAGGAAAGGATATTTTTTGCTGGTCTTAGTGTCTGGGCTTTGGCGGTCACAAATATCTACATTGGAACCATCACCACGAGACTTGCAGTTGATGATAGTTCTGAAATCGATACCATGGAACAGCTGCAACAATCGGGGTTGAAGATCGGATGTATCAAGGACCATTGCAAATATGTGACAACTGAACCGGACAAAGAAGTCACGAAGCAACAACTCTCGGTGCGCCAACTTCTAGCGGAAAAACTCTTCTTCATGACTGATCCTCCCGCGATGCCTTCGAAAATTGTTCACGATAGGGACTCGGCTCTACTGTGTCCGAGGTTTGCGGCGGAGTCTCTCGTAGAAGACACCCTGTCCGTGGACGGTGCAGAATTAGCCCACGTGATGAAGGAGCCAGTGATTGAAATATTTTTCTCTTTGATGGTGCGAAGAGGGTTACCGTTGCACCAGCCCCTGGAAAAGTCTCAGACCTCACTGTTTGAAGGCGGACTTCTCGACTACTGGAGGAGGTCTATCAAGTACGAGTCTTATCTGAAAAGAAATCGCAGTCATCTCCTGGGATCAGAAAATACGCCACTTACCATGGATAATTTCAGATTTACTTATCTTTTATGGGGATTTTTTATGATGATGTCGATTCTTATTTTCGTTTTAGAGTTGATATTGCGTCATATCAAACTTCCCTCTATTTTTCTTACTTGCTGAGCGAAATATGCGCTGTCTTGCACATATTTTATATACATGACAAAGTTTTTATCGTTTTTTTCTAAGTGTAAATTAAATTAAGTATTTTGGGTGTGTTTTTCAGTTTATTATTAATGTACGTATTCCGCGAAATTTGAAAAGTCACCTTTTTATCAAACCTCGTGTATCATAATTTTTTTTCATCTAGTGTCCAAATATTAAAATTAAGCTGATGTTTCCACTGTAATGTCTATGTCTGTTCCAATTTAAATGAAGGATGTCAAGTACATGCTGTGTATACTGACTTTCAAAATCTTTCGATAAAGTTAATCATCACACTTTAATTAAAAAACTAGAAGCAATCGGCATACATGGCAACTTCTTACGATTGATTATATCTTATTTAGAAAATAGAACCCAGATTGTATGTGTAAATGGATATGAGTCATCTCCTATACCCGTAACATCAGGTGTGCCACAGAGATCCAACTTAGGGCCACTATTATTTCTAATTTTCATTAATGATCTTGGAACACTATTAGAGTGTAATTTTCTTTTGTATGCAGATGACCTAAAATTTTTTCATAAAATCAACACAACAACTGACCACCAAAAAGATCTTGATACCCTAGGTAACTGATGTGATTTGAATGATATGCACTTAAATGTATACAAATGTTTTAGGATCTCGTTTACGAGAAACAGAATTTTAAATAATGTAGAATATTCTATTAATGGTATTGGGCTTAATTCTGTTCATAGTATACGACATCTTGGAATTACTCTAGATTCAAGCTTCACATTCACTAATCACTTTAATAATATCAAAGAAAAATCTCTAAAAATATTGGGCTTCATATATAGAATCACAACCATTAAAAAAAACCATCATCATTAATATGTTTATACAATTCATTGGTTTGCAGCAATTTGGAATTTGGTTGTGTCATTTGGTCACCTCATTATATGACTTACAAAAATATGATAGAATCTGTACAGCTAAAAATTCTTCGCATGCTATATTTAATTGTAATCTGGGCAGCACTTTAATATCTTAACAAGAGCGCTTAGAATATTTACATGTAGACAAATTGGAAGTTAGAAGACTAATTGCTGACTTAATATATATA
>JADDOH010003021.1:0-48292 GCA_016648135.1 Agrypnia vestita
ATATATACGTAGTTTATATATATATATTTTACTGCTTATATACGTAGTTTATATTTATATTTTACTGCTTATACCTGATATTGTTGTGTATACCTACTTCTTTCTTTATTATATATAGAAAGAAGTATATAAAACAATATAATGTGTGTAAACAAATAAATAATAAAATATTTCTTTTTACATATAAGCACAAGTAGCGGCTTTACTTTCCCCGAAACTATATTCCTTCGAGTTCGAAGTTTCTTTAAATTTTAAAAATTAACGTAATAAAAATAGCCAACGGTTGAGCTGCCGAACCGCGTCGCGTCGAACCGTAAACAGTTGACCATCGTCCCGATGTTTAGATAGAACGTCCGCTTAACGAAGTTGACGCGTCAACTAGTTGACGAATTCAACTAGTTGATCGTCTCGTCGATGGACGGACGTGGACGGTCTCGTTTCGTCGACGGTAAATACGCCGACGACCCATCCCTAATGCGAGTCCCGGTGTGTACACGTCAAATGGCCGCGTCATTGTCCCCGAAACATGAGCGTAGATGTTGATGAGACATGCCGAGCGGAATGTTTCGCGATTTGTCCCCTAGTGAATACATGGCTTTATCCTATTGTAATATTTTTCATATGTCTCATTTTCAGCTTTAATAAAATATCTTTTTTATTGTATCCAAGCAACATAAATTATAAATATTCATAAAATTGTCGGCAAGTTTGATTTACAGTATAACCACCCAGGATAAAATATAAACATCATTATACATATATGCCTACCTATACCTATAGAATTTAAAAAATTATCAAATAGTTGTTATTGTATCACAATACAATATCCTATTAGGCGGATGCTCCAGTTGATATTAAATAGGTGTATAAAGTTGATAATAAAAAGGTGTATAAAATATTTATGAACTATTTACTGAATGTTCCTTTTTCTTCTTTTCTTAGATTTTCTTCGTGACTTTGCCATTAACGACATATTTCTAAATTATCTCGATCACCATCGTACCCACTGCTATAATATATAATAATTAATGTATGCTGCTGAAAACGTAAAAAATAACGTTCCTGAGAGAATGTTATCATTTTGATTGACCTGCGCAATACGAACGAGTCGTATAAATGGTAAACGAATGGTTGGGGATACCTACATCACATATGAAATTAATTATAATAATTAATCAAATACTTTGGTGTTTTAAACGCTCATGCAAAAGTACTTTAAGTTTACTGTATGTTGACAAAAGCTTCAAAGTTCGCATTTTCACGTGTCACATTAGTCGGTTAAGTTTTACAGTAGGTACCTACTCAAGTTAAAGGGTTACAGTGAAGTGTGTGCGATTTTCTTCATGCAAATTTATTAATTCCGCATTCCAAATTCAAAATGTACAAGCTGTCATTTTTCTAAATTTTAGTGGTTTAAGGCATCAAATACAAAAAACATTATCAATGAAAACCACATAAAAAAAATAATATTTCAGAAACAAACACCACAAGGGTTCGTGAAATAAAGTAAGTATATGTATTCATATACATTATATGCCATAGTTAAAAACAAATTAATATTTCCGGTACGTCAATAATTTAAATATAAAAATGTTATAATATTTCATTGTAAAGCACGATGCAAATGCGTCAAATAAAGCACACAACACATCGTGGAACAAAATCGATAAAAATCGAAAGATTTCTATAAATTTAAACATATTTTCCTCATTTCATAAGATAAAATGGACCCGTATACTGGCAAGGAGAAAGAGTGTGATGACGGTCCATCGGAGATTATCGTGTCGGACAAGGCCATGCGGAGAGTCATCGACAAGAGCGCGCCCAGCGACCCGGAACCGGAGGAGCCGCCCTGCCTCCCCCTGCCGCCCCAGAGGCAGTGCCTCATAGAAAATTTCAAAGAAAGTGGGGGGTGAGTTAATCCAAATTTCGCGACATTCACTGAGAAACACTCAATGCGGGGCCTTTGTGAGAATACGAAAAAATAATAATATTTTATAACTTTGTACAAAAATTAACTTATATTCGCGATTAAAAATTGGGTAAACATTTGTTGCAAGGATTGTTTAGGAATGTTTAGGAATGTTTTTCGTAAACTCCTGCGTATCAAAAATTATTAATTTTACTCACAATATTACACAAAACATGATTCGTTCAACAATAAATATCATATAAAACATTGTCAGATTTACTATTTATTAAACATCAAGCCGTTTCCCCGTGAGGGTAGGCAGAAATGATGGAGCGCTACATTCTTCTTTCCTGACATACAACATTCGCTTCATACACATGTATACTTTGTATGCAACCTCGACTAGGATATAATATAATCGATTGTTGAGATTCCTAACAGGACCATCTTCCAATATCTGGTTTTCTGGTTAATATGATCATGCCTCGTCATCCTCTCTTTCAAGCGCTGTCAACACTTGCATCATATATCTTTCTAGCCATTCTTTCTTCATTCATTCGTTTAACATGCCCAAACCGCCTGAGCGACCCTTCTTTAATTCTATTCACTATACTATGCTAAGATCTGCTTTACATTCTTTCCTGTTTTGTTCATTCTTTACTCTATTATACACGGATTTGTCACACATAGGTACGTCAAGTGATTTCGTTTCCACTGCATTCAGTTTACTTTCGTTCCTCTTCTGCCAGCTCCAGGCTTCACTGCCATACGTCAGTGTTGGCACCAGAATTCTATTCTGTATCGTTAGTCTTGCCTCGGTAGACATATTTCTATCACCTACTGTAGATTTACTATAGTATACAAAACACTCTTAGTTTTATAATATTACGTAAAAACTGTTCACATTAGAAATATAATGCCGGCTGTATACTCGCCGAGGCGCCCCGAGACAGGCCGAGATGGAGTGTGTGCATGATGGTCTCGTTGCGTCTCGTCCGCTCTCGCCTCGCCTCGCCATTTCTCGGTCGAGTGTCGGTATTTTGCGCCCAAGTTAAAGGTCCTCGCTTGATCTCGCGAGGAAGGCGAGCCACGAATGTCACACGCGCTCCTTTAATTGCCTATGTATCATACCTTGTTTTATTGCGGTGCACGGTAACCACCCACCATCTTCGTAATCTCCACTATTTACCACGTTTATGTTAGCTTCACCTGTCTGTGTGTCCGTCCATCCTTTGATCCGTTTGTCTGTTTGTCTGGACGGAAACTTATCGATAATTCATCCACTTCCCAATGTCCAATCGAGTTGACATTATGTACGTATGGCAATACCCGATGACGATACATGAACGAGTCGGCCCTCGTAGCCCAGTGAGTATAACACTGGCTTTTCACATTGATTGTTCCTGGTTCGATTACTAGTGTGGTCACAATTAATCTATGTGGTCTATATATTGGTCTTTCAAAGCGTAAATTAAAAAAATATATATATATCAGATCTAATAATCAATAAAATTAATCCATCATAATTAATTAATCAAAAATTTATATGGGAAATTAGTTAATGAGCTCATCAAAAAAATGGCGCTAGTTTCCTACCGAAGTAATTTTGTACGCCGGGTAATATTAAAATTAAAAAGTAGAAAATTATACTACATGATTTTTTTTAATATCACGCTTATATTTAAATGTACTTAGGTACATACTAAAAAGTAAAAAATAAATTTTCGGATAAAAAATGTTGCTTCACTCCATCAACGGATTTCTGTAATCTATATCAATAGATATCGTAAGCGCCCACCTTTTATTTGGAGAGTAAAGCAAATATTTTTTGTCCGTAAATTTATTTTTAACTTTTTAGTACATTTATGTATAAGTTAATAATTTTTTGTACGGTGTGTGTACAAAAAAGTATGTTAGCTAATAAATTATATAAAGACAAAAAGCAGCAGTAGCCTCTATTTGAATCTTGGTGAGTATCCACAAGAGGCGTGCAGAGAACATTGCCATTAATGTGTGCGTATATTTAAAAAAATAAAATTAAAATACACATTTTGTAATATTCCATCAAAATTATTGTCATTTTATTCATATTTAAATATATCATAATATCCTGTCACATAATTTTTTTTTTCAATATTTTTTTCCAAAATATATGTCTGCGTAAGGGCTTGTTCAGACACAGCGGGAACCGTGCCGTTTCAGAATCGCATGAAATCCGTGCGGGTCTCATTTACCTAGGTTTGTATGTGATCGTTCAGACACAACCGTGCGGTTAGTCAACCGCTGCGGTGCCCGCAACCCAACCGCTAGAAAATAGACCCGCACGGCGCCCGCACGATCCTATTACTATGGGGCCTTACGAGAGCGTTCAGTCGCGTTGCGGGCACCGCACGGTTCCATGTCACAACAGGAGCACGCGTGGATTATATTCTCTTTTCTATGGTTATGGATCGCTTTGACATTGAATTTTTTATTGATGAAGTGGAGAAAAGACCTGTAATATGGGAGAAAAGACCTGTAATAGTGTGAGGATTACTCAAATATGCCAAGAACCAAGCTTGGCAGGAGTTGGTGGAGATATTTGGAAATGGTGGAAAAAAAGAGTATTTTAGAGAAGTAGGTATTTATTCACCAAAAATGAACTGACAGAATGATATTTATGTGTCTTGCCATGGAAGACGGCCGTCGTTAACAAAGTAATGAGCGAATATATCTCTGATATTCAAAGATGGAGAACGGAACCAGAACTGTCAAACTGACGTTTATTTTCGCGCGCACAAATCGCTTATTAACCGCGGCTGTGTGAACAGATGACACAAATCGCATGTTTTGAAACGCGATTCTGAAACTGAACGGTTCCCGCTGTGTCTGAACAAGCCCTTAAAGTCATGCTTCAATGTACGCACTTCACGCGCCTGGTATTATCCACATATTAATTAAATGATGAAACGAGTGTGTACAGCCGCCAAATACTAAAATACTAATAGTTTAAATTTCTTCTTCGAGTGCTTGTCCGATTATCAGATAGCGATCATTGTGATGATCATAGTCTTGTCAGCAGCTCCAAATAACTGGACCGTCCAAATTTCCATTGTTAGGCTTTTCAGTCAGGATATCCTTCGTCTTCTAGGACCTCTGCTCGCAATTTTGCCTTGATTGGTGAGATGCAGGATCTGGTACTCTCTGGATGTCTCATGATATGGCCAAAATATTGTTATTTCCAGGTTTTAATTTTTCTTTACATTTCTTATTCCTTTCGCGTCAGGATGATCATGCGGTACCTAACCCCATCAATCCAGCTTATTTTTAGAAGCCGTCTTTAGATCCACATCTCAAATGCTTCAAGTCGCTTCAATTCGTTACAATGAAGCTATGAAGCTACAACTTTTTACTACAAATACTTTTTCCGTCTGGAAAATGAAGCTCTAGCTTGCTCTATATGACGTTTAATTTTTATAGAAAAGTCCCAGTTTTTGAGCGAGCAGATTGTTTCGAGGAAATCGTTTGAGTGATGCATTTTTGTCATTTTTGTGATACTAAAAATAGTGGATTGTATGATTGTATAATTGATTAATGCGTAAAAGTTGTGCGTCTCGACAATTGCGGAAAAAAACACATTCAGGATACTGAAAACATTTTATATTAGTTATAAACTTGTCATCGACCACTGCTATCTATTTTGTTTTAGAAATATTGATGTGACGTATTGTATGATGTGCAATTTTTAAACCATTTAAATAATAAATGAAATAATCGACCAAATAGGATAAACAGCATCCTGGAGGACGCTATAGAATACTTCGCAAACGTGGTGGAGAAGCGCGCCTCAGCCATCGTGCGGCTGCAGACCATGTGCAATCCGGAGAGAGACAATGTGAGTAGCACTCTTCCAATGGAGAAGCATTATTGTCTAATCATTTTATTCATTCTCTTTTATTCAGCGTGCTGATAACTTCCAAGAAAACAACACAGGGATGGTGTTCTGCAATGTGTTACGCCACACTCAACTCAAACTGGGGTATTTGGCATCAAAGTTTTCGTACTTTTATCATAAAAATACGCACGCGCGTTAGAAGTTATACTTCTTTGGCATATGTTATAAAGTAAACAGCAGTGCATCACTTCTCACAGCACAACTGCCAAAGTACAGCGAAATGCAAAACAAACAAAAAATGTAAGATTTTTCTAATTAGAGGTTCCATAAACTACTTTTGCGGATGCGTTCATGTACATTTTTTATAGGGTCTAGAATACATGATTCAATTTAATTATGGTAACTGTACAACCGGAATATAATATTGCGCGCTCGCAGAAAGCACTTGGCTGTCGCCGACTGTTGCTCTTAGGCCCTGCGGGCATGGTTGTGACTGCAATGCGGTCGAGCTCATGACGTGATCGCTACACAGGCATGTTGTTGTATATATACTACAATACAATAAGTCTTGTGCATAATGTCGGTGTTGAGAATTTTTTTTCTTGAACTTTGGGCTGGCTTTCATAAATTTCTATTTAATTAATTTTCCAGTTGGAGAGTTGCTTCGTAGCAAACCAGCACTGCTCCCACCGGTGCAGCCTCGAGGTGGAAGCCTTCACGGCGTGCGTCAACAAATGCGCCCCGATAGTCGTCGACGGCAAAGTAAAGGCGAACGTCATCGACAAGGAGAAGGCCAAACGAGCAAAGGACATATCTAATAAATATAATTTTTGATCATAAAAAATGTTACTACCCATAAAGTTTTAGGATTAATTAAATATTTTTGCAAAACATTTACCTCGGAATTATTTTTTCAAAAAAATCTTTTGTTCTTTTGATTTTAATTTGTCTACGCATATTTTCAGTACCTATTTATAGTGTGCAAATGAGTTTAAAAACGTTTATTTCTGACACAAGATCGGCGTCAAACATTATTGTATCAGACGTGACTCCAGTTACCAGGAAACACAAGTGGTAAAGAAACGTTTCATCAATGTGTATTTTGTGATGTAGAATTTTTGTGTGGAATTTTTTTTACAATCCGTTCATATCAATATTGATGTCGTTCACTATATGTGACTCTTTTGCTAGAAAAATATTGTTTAATTTTTTTGAGGGGGTAATTTGCATTCCAGAAAGGCCTTGATTTTTATTCATTGTATTTTACTCCATTTGCCCCTGTTAATTTTCGTTTCTTACGGCCAGTTGTTTGATCAGGAGTAAGAGTATTAGTTAAGAAAAAACATAGATTTTTGCGTTTTCCACCAATTAAAATACCCGTTTTCGTAAAAAATTTATGCTTTTTGCTTAACTATTACTTTTCTACTACTGATCAAACAACCGGCCACTAAACTCTTTAATTCCAGCCATTTTTGGTTTGTTATTATTTACAACGTTCTCTTAAGCCCTTCTCTCCCTCTGGAGACATAATGTGAGGTCAATGTCCCACTGACCTACAGCAAAAATAATCAGCGCCGTAACAAAAGATGCCCGTCCAAAAACGCTGACAGAACGGAATACACATAGATAATACCCGATTCTGCGAAATAGGAAATGCTGAGAGGTTTATTTCCACGTCTGGAACAGACGCTGACGTGACGGTTTAGAGTTTGCACACGGCGCTTGGCAACCGTGGGATATATAAGCGATACATTGGGATATCAGGTGGTTCGTCCCTAGGTCTCAAGACACGCGGTAACGCTACTCGTTAGGTTTTCACCTCGAGCCACGTTCCTCCAACACAACCTCCAGAGCTTGCACTATCATCATCATCGACAACGCTACGCTACCCACTCTGCGCCTGCCATCAACCATCATCCTCATCCACGCTTCGCGGACCACACAACACCTATATAATAACAGCTGTTCACCGTGAAGCCACGGACTGCGCTCAGGTGTCTACAAACACCACAGCGCCCGCACACGTCGCGTCGCCGTACCACTGACGTCAGACCTTATCAGCTGAGACACAGAGAACTGCATATCCAATTACTCCGTTGTAATCTTCGCTCAAATAAAAACCGACTAAAACTGATTGCGCCTTTTTCATAAAGATATTTTACACAACTTTCATGAACAGTGGGACCCGGATAACGGCCACCCCACACCTATATTACAACTTTTCCATGTTCTTGTTTCTTTATCTTAGGTTCTTCATACAACTTACAACTTTTCCATGTTCTTGTTTCTTTATCTTAGGTTCTTCATAAGTACAAGGAATAGGAACAGGTTTTAATAGGGCTTCTAGCTAATACTCTTTCGTTCACCCTACCTAACAGAGTCTGAAAAGCAAAGCAAATTTTAAAAATAAAGAGTATGGATTTGTTTTAATTTCTAACAAGTAATATAAGTAAGACAACCCTGATATAAGCTTGAAAAAAACCCCTCGCACGAACTGCATTACAAGGGTGGAAACGTAGTCGGCGGCGGATGTGAGTGGCGTGATAACTTCCGTAAGACATTTTCCCGTGAATATTTTTTATTTAAAATATAATGGAAACCTAAGAGGTTTAAGGATAACATTTTTACATGATTCAATATAAGGAATAATAATAATATAATTTATATACAAAGTCATTTTTTTTATTGTTGGCCGAGTTTTAATATTTTTGTCACATCTGTTTTGAATTTGTTTGTCTCTGACCACCAAAGCTACGGCCGCAACCACAGAATAGAGAATAGAGAAGATAGCCGCAAGCCGCAAGCCGCAACCTGTATGTTTGTTTATTTGATCCATCGATTGGTGAGAACATTGGCAATGGTAAAAAGCCAAGAAAAGATGAAGAAGAAGATGATCCATTGATATGTGATTTAGGGATGGGTAAATGAAAAAAAATATCCATATATATCGAAAATATCGATATACATTGAGAAAAATATCGATATTATTTTTTCAAAAATGTAAGAGGAATAAGCTTTGGCTGCCAAAAAAAAGATCCCCGGAAAAAATATATCGATTATCCGAGAAAAAATATCGATGACAAAAAAAACAAGGTAACCAAAAAAATAAAATGAAAAAGATAACCAAACCAAGGTCGCCAAAAAAATGATCAAAAATAAAATGGTCGCCAAGAAAAAATATCAATTATCCCAAAAAAAAATATCGATATTGATACGAACGCGAATCAATTTGATATGATTGATCGCCGCGGGGCGCTACGCGTCCTCTTCATATCAAAATTAAAATGCATTGCCAAGGGAGGGGAGCGGGAAATTTAAGAACAACACCACGAAAAGTTAAATATTTACGCAATTTATTTCCAATTACACAATTCTTATTTAAGACTTATCAACTAACTAAAAATTATCACTAACCTAAAACTAACCTTAGCCTAAATGCAAGCAGTCCTGATTCACAAAGTCACTCGTTGCATGAAAACCATTGTTCACAACCACACGTCGTATTCACCCTCCAAGAGGCCGCGCGTGGCGAGACGCTAGCGGGGCGCGTGGCCCAGGCCGCGCATCTGTGGCGCGTCGGGTCGCGAGATCCGCTTCGTTAGGAGGCATCCGGCCTCCCCTTGGAACTCCTCTCGCTGTGGGGATCGGCCGCCGCCGGGGCTCGACGACCGTCGCTTCTTCGACTTCTTCCTCTGCTGCCAAGGGCTTCGCGATGGACGCGGGAAATTTCGTGGCCACACAAAACAGGTGGCATCCTGGGGCGGGAGATCCGCTCCCGTAAAGAGGATCGACGTGCACACGACCGGGGATTGTGACGAACAACCTCGGGCGCGGCCCGCGCCGAGGTATATCGCTTACCCTGGAGCCGCTCCCCGCGCACTCTTCTTCCCCTCTCCTGCTCTGTATTCGGGGCATGCGAAGACTTGGCGCGTAAATTGCGTATACCTCCGTAGGTAATGTTCGATCTTACTACTTGCGTTATTATTATATAATACTAGTTACAAAATAATATTTACACTATAACAAATCTTATTCTAACATAATCATCTTATCCTGAGGCAACAATATAATTATTAAATAATGTGGAAAAATCAGGAATGCGCTGTTTACGCATCTGTTTTCGCCGGTTCAAAAAAAAAGGTCAAACACATGTTTGCCTTCGAGAACTTATGGACGGAATATATTTCGAGGAAATATGCGATTTCGGATCGTCACCAAAATAATCACGATTACGTCAATATATCAAAAAAAAAAACGATATTTGATATATCGCGAAAAAATATATCGACGACAAATATCGATATTTTTCAAAAAAAATATCGATATACTGATATATCGACATTTTTTACCAATCCCTAATCTGATTGGATGCTCTCAGCTGTCATTTTTGACGTTTGGTAGCACCAACAATATAAAGGAAAGAATTTGTAAATTATCTCAATGCAATTTATAATAAAGAGTCTGCCGAAAACTTCCCAAACATTATCCTATTACTCGAGACGATTAATTGGCAGTTTTGAAGTATTTTATTGCTTTTATTAGTATTTTTTGTTTATTAATATTCTGTAGTTATCTCAACCATTAAGAATTTATTTATAAACAATTTTTTGTAAATATTGTGCGGTTCTTGTAGATAAGATACGGATTTATCAAGCCACTTCCTTTATATTTTAATCTGACCAAGTTACACAAAACAACATTTACAGCTAACACACTTCAAAAACAACAATTATAGCTAACACACTTCAAAGGAATTGTACAGAAACGAGCAATTTATATCTCATTAAATAATATCTGGTTAGAATTTCTTACTGTGTTTTTAGGTGGTTGTGCAAATTGTGTTTAAATCACAATATATTGTTTTTTGCTAGAACCAGTGTGTTTCAAGCCGCGACATGTAGCAATTTTTTTTTAAATAACGATGCAATTATTGAATTTGACTTAATGTATAAAAATGATATGATTTCTAGTTCAACGATTCACAAACGATGGATATTTTTACAAAACCTAAGCAGAAATATCTGTCCCAGGTGGATGCTTCTGCTCTAGACCAAGATTTATTCAATGAATACAAGTACAGCGTAGACCAGCTCATGGAGTTGGCTGGGCTCAGTTGCGCTAGCGCCATACGAAAAGTGTACAATCCACAAAAGTAAGTGCCTGTTCTGCTTATCATGTTATCTTGCAGTGTGAAATTTCAGGCCATCTTTTCTTCTTCAGAAGAGCCCAGCTATTCTATAAATCTTTAAACTTGCAGAAAATATGTTGTATTATTCACCAAAATGTATTTTTTTTTTGTATATTTCACTTCACGTTCATATAATTTCTACAATGTTTTCATTAATTGTTATGATTTAAAGGCCATATTTTATCGAGAAAAAGAATAACTAATCTGAAAATTAAAATAAAATTGGGTGCGTGTATTTATATACGCTTATCAGAAGTTTTACTTCTTTGACTTACATAAAAAAACATGTTATGTGCTGTGTTGTATACCTTGTGTTAGAAAATTACTGTAAAGCTATATTCCAACTCAAGGAATACAACACAAACTAGAATTTTTATCAATGACCATATATAAAAATATCTCCATCAACAGATAAAAATTCTTACTTACCTACATGAAAAAAAACAATAAGCACCTAATTCAATACCATGATAACATGTTATTAATTTAATCACAATTACTATATATTATGACAAATACATCATCAAATAGAAAATAAATAACAATAACAGTGCCCGGAATATATGCAATTTTTATAATAGCTTTTTGTTAATAACAACGCGCGAAGCATATGCAATTTTAAAAACACCATTTTCAAATGAGTTCATGGTGTCACTTAAAAAAATTGCTATTGGTTAAATATCACTCTGAAAACTGCCATTTTAGCTTTTGATTGGTAAGTTGTGATTTCATGGTGTGAAAATATTCCTTTGCATGATGTGTGCGCATTTCGTTGCATCCTAGAATTTTACTGAACAGGCCTAAAGAAGAATAACTTCAAAAACTAAAAAATTTGATTACATGGCAAGTTCACTGAATATTTTTTTGGACATATATTTATGTCCTTAACACACATTTTTCAAATCCTTAATGTGCATTACAATTTAAATACAATTCAATGGAGGACACGATTTATAAAAAAATTTCAAGTTATTCATTAGTTGTTAGGCAGTGGGGTGCAGCGCATACAAGCAAAAACGCTGTGCATTAGTAAAGATTCTAGGGAAACTAATATTAATTAAATAATCCTTATCTTAAGAAAAAGTTGATTTAAAATTCTAGCCGTAATTCATCCTACGGATAGAAGTTTTATTTCCTACTTTTCTGTCAATTCTTCATTTATCTCGCCAAGAAATTTGTTCCATAGATATAATCGTCGAGAAAAAAAACATGTATTTTTAAGGCTGCGAGTTTTGTGTAATAGACAAGTAAATTCAGCGTGCTTCTTCGAAAGGTCCTATGCCAGGTGAGAACTACGCGCACGTCATTGAAGAAATGTTATTTTTTACAAATTCCACCTAAAACTTTCGGTGTAAATTATATTTGTCTTTTCTATGGTGAATGTGAATACAAATACCATCTGTCATATCATGATATCATAAAATGTTTGATTTATTTTTGTGAAATGAAACGTATATCTGAAATTAGTATTGTTCCCGATTTGATTATATATAAATCGTCTTCGAAATATATTGAAATTTTTTGCCGTATTAGCTATACCTATATAAAATATTAATTTATTTAGGAAACATTGTTTACAATACTTCTTTTATAATACACTTATTTTTGTGGATTGAAGCCACTTAAAATAGTTCATTATAGACAGTTAAATTTTTTTTTAAATGTGTATACCCTCATAGGTATATGTATATATATATATATTTTTAATATAGGTATATAGTCGGTCACAGCATAACCTAAGTTTATACCCACTGCACGCCACTGTCATCAGGTATACCGAATATTTAAAATTCTCACTTTTTTACGTATGTTAGAATTACTTAAATAACAATTTAAACTAATACAAAACATTCTTCGAAATGCATACAAATGGCAGATAAAACTGCTAGAATAAAATGTTGTATCAAATTATTTTTGCATACTTTATTTGCGTATATCAAGCTAGGTGCTGAACGTTATTTTGAAAGACGTCTCTACTGGATTAGAGATGATGAATGTACTTTCTTAACTATGAAGCGACATGATTCCAATAGTTGCAAATTAAGATTTTTTTTCATAACACATTTTGATTTATTTTTCAATTATGTAACGTAAAGTGTGTTGTTTTATGATGAAATTGATTCAGAACTATTTATTTACCTTGTTTTTCAAATGAGTGAAGTAATTTTACTATGACATGGACAATATTGGTTATGATATATTTGTTAAAGTATGAATAATACAAAATTTTAAATTAAAGTAGCTTGAATTAATAGAGTTCTACTATCGATAATATTTTTTGGCTATACTTTTTGATTTCAGGTTTCCCAAGGTGTTAGTAGTCTGTGGACCAGGCAACAATGGTGGAGATGGCTTGGTTGCTGCCCGCCATTTAGCGATGATGGGTTATACCCCTAACATATACTACCCAAAAAGACCGGCAAATCAATTGTACCAAAATTTAACACATCAATGTTTAAAACATGGAATAAAATTTCTTGAAGATTGTCCTTCAGCATTGGAAATAGATATCAACTATGAAATTGTATTGGATGCACTGTTTGGATTCAGTTTCAAACCACCAATTAGAGAATCAATGTTGCCAATAATGACAGCTCTTGGAGAAACAAAAATAGATTGTTGCAGGTATGTATTATGTATTAATGTATATATTATATTTTCCAGAGCATTTGTTAGCAATCAGAATGTGGTCCACCATTCTCCAGTTAACTGGATTTGCCACACACTTACATACATTTTAAGGGGTTACGTGTAGTCAGAGGCGCAAAAAAATAGACATTTTCAAAAAAATTTTTTGAACGGTTGTTTAATGTTTTGATTCAATACATAATACCAACATTTTACACTATATTTTAAGTAACTATACCGAAAATTTCAAATGAAATTATTAATACTGGACCACGATAGAATCTCGATTCTTGACCCCTGTTTTGCAAGTAGTGCCTCGCGGTATCCATCAGTGCTTCTTAGTGGTTTATCTAAATTTAATGAAACAAAAATAAATTACCAGTTTAATAGATTATCTTGTGCTTAATCGAAGCTTTTTTATTTTTTTTCAAATTTAGCAAAATGGCGGTCTTTGAAAGCTTAATTATGAATTTTGAGGGAAAAAATCACTCATTTATTATTTATAAAAAAAAAAGTTTAAGTCAAAAAAAAAAATCCTTCGATTAAGCACAAGTTCTTAATGCCTAAAATATGATGTTTAAATTTCATTTAAATCTGTCGAGTAGTTTTTAAAATATCGTGGACACCGCTTTTGAAAACGTTATTTTGAGAAAAACGCGTGTAAAGTTTTATGCATAAATAATTAATACAAATACAATTTAAAAAATTACTTACGTAGAGTTGTCTATTTTTGGTACATATAATACACTTCTGCCGATGTGTAAGCTTCCAAGATGTCGATTTTTTTTTATCTACGTCTCTTTTTGCCTTCTCGAGTGACCTGATTTGCACCTTGGTCAGCAATCTTTATGCGCTCTATATCGAGTTTTTCAGCATACCGGTGTGCATTAGGTCCATAATTTAATCCTTTGCATCGGCAATCATTAATATTCCTTGCAAACCTTCATGACGTCTCATTATAAATTTTTGAAAATAATTATAATACACGCACAACTACCTATCGACTGCTGGGTTTTACTGCCACTGAAATACTAACAATAAATCAAATCTCCGTTAGCCTAAAGGGTCTTATGTCTAAAAGTAGAAGTATAAAAGGAATTTCATACATTATTCTTAGAATTAATCAGGTAAAAACCGCGTTTCGTAGCAGTCGCCCAGTTTGTCAGCCCGGCCGGCTCTAGTAGCATCCGCGTGTCAGTACGAGCGGCAGCAGAGGGCCCTACAGTTATCGTTGGATATCTTTAAAACTAATAAACGGATCGAGTTGATATTTTCACACAATATTTTTGAAACATTTTGCTTTAAGAAAATATCAAAAAAAAAATTTCGATTTAAAAAAAATCCTGACTACATGTAATGTTGATGATCTTATTGACTTAAATATTTCATACTATTGTAATAAGCTATTACTTTATGGTTATTCATTGTTAATCAAATGAAACACAAAAATTCACTTGATTTTAACCTATATTTTTAGTAACACCAGCCGGTTTCAGAACCACCATTCCTTCTTTAGGGTAAACTACAAACTAAGTATTTCAAAATATGGGCAATTACATTTTTAACCAACTTGTTTTGTGTGTACCTGCCATATGAAATTATTTTCAACATTCTTTTATTGTATGTTTTGAGTGTTTTTTTAAAAATTATTTATATTTTTAAAAATCATTTGTATTTTAATTCATATTTTGTAATAGACTTATTTATTTTATTTTATCCTGAAGGAACGGTGGTTCCGAAACCAGTTGGTGTTATCAAAATATAGTGGTTTAAACCAAGTGAATTTTTGTGTTTAATTTAATAAAAATTGTCAGTCCAGTTATTACATGAATCATGACATTGATACAGTAGCCGGCAAACATCTTGACAATTTTCGGCGTAGTGGGGGTATGTTTGCACATGTACTATTCCACCAACGAGACTCAAAATTTGTCTTCTGCGCATTCCCCCACTACGCCAAAAATTTTCAAGAAGTTTGCCAGCAGCTTTCAAAAGAAGACATTTGAAGTTTAGTACATACATTAAAACCTTGTTAAATCAATCCCGATAATTTGTTATTCTCCATAATTCAAAAATTTTTAAACGCACAAGTCCCAAAATATGACATAATTTCATAGTAGATTAGCCCCAGTAATTCGAAAACCCTGGTAACTAGTAATTCAAAATACTTTTTAGCCCATTGCGCCATAAATCAAAACATTTTTCGAAATACATTATTCGATTTTTTTTAAATGACAAAATTGAAAAAAATATTGATTTTTTGCAAGTGAAAACAACAAATATGTCAATATCGGGTATTCTGTAACAGAGTTGTCGCAATTTTTTTATTAGCATAATAAATATTGCGTTTTCAAAATGATTTCCTGAAATATGCAAAAATACAGACATTTTTCGCAAAATTTATGGCTTTTTTCATGAGTTTTACGCGAATTTTTGGCAAATTTCGCAATCTCAATGCAATTTTTTTTGTACCTTGAATTTCGAATCAACAGGCATAATTCGAAATGATTTTTTTGGGTCCCATTAATTTCGAATTAAGGAGGCTCCACTGTATATGAATAAACTTTTATTTCAGTAGATTTGAATTGTATTCATGTTGTAGTGTTACAAGGTTATTACAGATACTTTCTAATTTTGTATTATTTATCTAACCTTTGATTATTTTGTTAGTGTGGATATTCCGTCTGGCTGGGATGTGGACAGTGGACCCCCTTCTGATGGACCAGTTTTAAAACCGTCTCTTTTGATATCTCTTTCTGCCCCTAAGAATTGCGCTAAATTATTTAAGGGAGTACATTACCTTGGAGGAAGATTTTTGCCACCAAATATTATTAAAAAGTATAACCTCGATCTGCCTGTCTATCCAGAGGCTGAACAAGTTGTCTTGATTGAGAATCAGACAGAAGAATAATCAGATGTACATTTTGTTATTTTTCATACAAATTATTAAAAATTACACATCATTGAAAAAATTCTTTTATTTAGTATTTTATCAAGGCTCGTGGTACCACCCTTACATAAAACTTATTTTTCCTGCAAATTTCTTCTTTGTTGGTATCTACAGAGATACTAAATATCCATAACAAATGACTACATATCTTTCTTTTACAGAATCTTTCTATAAACTGTTCTAGGAGAGCTTCCGATAAAATACATTAAATGGTAAAATATTAGGTTGAGTTTGTTATAAGTAAAAAAAATCAGTTAAAAATTTAAGATAAAAAGGGAAGAAGGCAAATAATGTTATGGAATTCAGCTGAGCACAAATTCCAGCTGGAAGTGACCAAAATAAGTAGGGAGTGAAAGGCCAAGTAGAAGATTCAAGAAGTGGTGCAATTCTGTACGTCTTGTAGGCAATCCTAATAAAATTATGGATGCAACAAGCATTTCAAATTTTTTTTTTATAAATTTGTCTCGCATTACAAAAGTTAATTTTACCATAAACAAATAAAAAACTGTCTGATACATAATTAATTACTGGAATTTTAGTGATTGGTGACAAAAATAGATACTCATTCGACTAAATATTTTTTGTATGAATAATACTTAAGTTTACTAGAAACAGAAAACGATATTTGTGCTTTTATTTCTTTCTTTTCTCTCAAAAAAATCATGTTGGAAACAATTTAATACATTTTACATTGTCATAGGAAATAGAAAAATTCTGAAAGTTTCAGAGTTTCAGATAAATAATCTGTATGGTAGGTACATATTCATAAATCCACTTGGATCCTAATCCAGATAGCACGAGGATCTTTTCCACCATGTTACTGTGTCAAATAAAAAGATTGTAACAGGACAATCTGCAAGAATGGGAAGTGACGATAATTAATATTGATTACATATAAGAAACATATAACAAAATTGAAAAACTTTAAACCCTAAGTAGTTAAAACTTATAGAAAAGAACTCAGGGAACAAGACAATAAAGTTTTTGTTCATTATCATTTTTGTTCATCATCAATTGTTCATTCATTGTTGTTCATCATCAATTGTTCATCATCAATCATTGAGAATTTTTATTGGATACATACATTTGTAAAAATCTGGATGTGGGTAAATACGACTTAGAGGTAGGCTTATTATATATCCCAGTTTCACACGTTGGTCCTGGTATCCCGGCCAGTGCAGCATTTTGTCTCAGCCATCACGAGTGCAATGTGTGAGTGACAGCTCCACCCTGCGCCGTGCGGTTCTGTGTTTTTGCAGGTGACAGTTTACACTGATCGCTTCATAGAATAGAATTACTTGTTATGAATGAAGTGTATTTAAGTTTTAGCAAGGTGATGTAATCTATGTATCTAATTTAGTTCAGGTTTCAACCTAACCCTTTTGCAGTTATTTTTAAAAAAGCTCTGTAGTGAGAACAGTAGGAATGCCAGCTATGTTTCTCAGAATTTCATATTGCACATGGTGGGCAGGTGGACATTAAAGACCATATAAAGTGTGCAAAACACAATTGCTGCATTCTGTATCTATTAAATTTATCTAACAATTTTGTTTAACCTATGAATTCAAGATGATTTAGTTACTGTGGCTAAAGGGACCACACTTGTCTTTCACACAGCAATGCATGATTGTACAGGGTGGCGCAAAACTATCATTATGGTTTGAATGTTTACATTAAAAAAATGACGATAAGCACGCTGCGTCAAAACAATTGACCGTTGATTTTCAAAATAAAATTTAACAATTGTTGATCGCTATTCTGTTGTGTAGTGTTCCATTTCAAATTCCCCAAGTTTTCTTCACAAAATTCTGAAATAAAAATAAAAAATATAAATGAATTTAAAAAGTTAATATTGAACAATTGTTATTGTTATTGTTGTGAAGTTAATGTTGAATATTAAACATTCAAACCATAACGGTAGTTTTGCACCACCCTGTACATTCAAATTGATCTCGAAATTCTTTTAACCAAAATTTGGTGCCTGTTCCGGTTTAGAGAATTTCTTTTCCAGTATAGAACTTTATAATTATGGTAAACCTACTTAGAGGGCTATTATGAAACATATTATCTATAGATATCATTGTTTTCAGTCGTCATGTTAAAAATTCAAATTTAACCAATAACCACAAGTCCCAATTGGGTGCGTCTGTTTTTAGTGTAAAAAAGGGTATTTTTGTATTTGATTGATTTGTTAAGGGTAATTTTAAGGCAAAGGGAAATTGAAAAGGGTTTTCTAACATTTCAAGATGCGTAAGGAATTTTCATGTGACTGAAATAAAAACACTTTTCTGAAAATAAATGGTACGCAAACGGGAATCATCAACCATGGGGCCTGCTTCGCTATCAAGAGTGTGAAATGGACATGTGTTTATCATTGTTTTTCCAAATGTGTGCACTCAGAAAGTAAATATGTTACCAAATATTTTTAATTCCAGAATATTGAGATGAGGAGTGTATAACTCTAAAGTTCATATAAACATAAGATGTACATGTGGAAATCATAACCGTATTGGGTATAATATATTTGAAAAAAATGTACGCGTCTTTTAATAGGTTTAAAAGTGGAAGAAAGCATAAAAAAGAAAAAAAAAAAGTATTTTTACCATTTTTACTCATCGGACGGCATTATATAGTCCGTCTAACTTATCTGAAGAATGGCCAAATTTGGAACTAACGACGCCATATTGGATTATCTACAGCTGACAGACCTTTGACAGACTTTGTTTACAGAGGGGTTCACGACTGTTTCGATAGTTTTTTATGAAAATTTTAGATTGTCACCATGCCAAAAACCATTAAAAGCGATGTTCGGGAAATGATCTTCAAAATGCACATGTTTTTTTGAAGAGGACAACGTCTAAAAGCCCCAATTATACCGTTTGATTTTGTTCATTGACGTATTGCCATCGTATTGCCGCCGCTTCAAGTTAGTGCTGCCATGCAGTTATAATGACTTTCCCATACTAAAGTTTTTTATTTTACTATTATACAATTTCTTCAGGTATTTCTGAATCGGCAATTCACAAAATAGTTAAAGAAGGTAAAATGGCCGTGGAAATGGGCATTAAAGTATCTACACCCGGAAAAAAAGAACAAGGATAAGTGGAAAAATTGATATTGATAACTTTGATTTGGGAGTCATTAGGCGAAAGGGACACGATTTTTATAATTTTAAGAAAGAGTTACCTACATAAAGTAAACTGTAAAAGGTATTGAAAGAAGACATAAATTTTCAAGGATGTCGTGAGACATTGCGTAAATTACCTACTGCATAAGCTAGGTTTTCGTTTTCGGAAGACTAAAAGTAACCGTAAGGTGCTTATAGAACGCAATGATATATGTGCCATGAGAGCAAAATTCTTGTACGAATAGGCCAGTCATATATCTAGATGAAACGAGAGCGAGTTGTTTGATCGGTGGAAAACGCAAAATATCTATGCTTTGAACGAAAGATTACTATAAACCAAGTTGATACAACGGGCCTAAACCGATTGATATCCTTAGGTGTTATTTAGTTAAACATGGAGGTCATGATCATTAGGTATGAAACACCGAATAAAACCGGCGCCACACTGCGCGGATCTTCCGCCGCGTCTTTTCTATCGCGGAACATCGCTACATTTCTTTCCATACAATATGCGCTTATTAAACACACTACGCGGATGATCGGACGATCTATTTGCTTTGCCGACTGGCGCAACGGAAAATACGCGGCGGAAGATCTGCGTAATGTAGCACCGGCCTAAAAGAATTATTATTGTTTGTTTTTTTTTTTGAAAATTGTATTTATCTTTGATTTTGAATAAACGCCATTTTGTGACGTTGTGTATTTTGCGAATGTATATTTTGATAAATTTATTTGTACGTTAGTTTACATTTTTTGTTTTTTATTGTGTCGTATACTGCTTAGCACAGTAGCCGGCAAATATCTTGAAATTTTACGGCGTAGTGGGGGAAAGTTTGCGCATGTACCATTCCACCAACGAGACCCAAATTTTGTCTTCTGCGCATTCCCCCACTACGCCAAAGAATTTCAAGAACTTTGCCGGCAACTGTAACTTGTTTAAGAAAAAACGAATTTACAAAAAAATCCCTAAAAATAAGATAATTTTTAGACTATGGGCAGCCCCACAACGATTGGGACGCCCTCCTTTATTCTCCAGATAAGTTGGACGGGCTATAGTTGATTTTTAACCATTTGTATTTGTATTTGTAACTCGCACTTTGTGAGGTACTTAAGTACTTAATTATACGAAGCATAGAAAATAACCATAGAAAAAAATTGACACATGAAAGATGCATGAAAGTGACGCATTGACTGTTCTGTGGTGACTGTTTGTAGGTTATGAATGGCGCGCAATTCGTAAACAGTTTACCTAATTTTATATTTTAAAAATCGGAAAATGGAAAGTGTTAGTGAAGGATGTTCCAAAAAAGTAGAACAACCTCTAAAAGACAATACCACCAATGAGCCGATATGTTTAATTGTTTTAGGTGAGATTATTTTTCACTCTTAAAATTCTGGCATAGTAAACGATGTAGAATATCTCTATTGATTACTGCAAGACGCCCTAAATAAATTATAACTGGTGCATTCGTAGACGCTTACTATAATGTTTAACTTATTACTTAATGTCAAATGATAAGATTTTGTCATAATAAACGGTCATTTCCTTCTACCTACTTTGTTAGCGATCATGCATTGGTGTAGGTTAAATCCAAGATAATGGTCCCATTGCATATACAACGAAAATGAGTATTTCACTATATTATTGAATGTGCTAATAACAAAATGAAAGATAATTTACGTTTAAATAGTAAGTATTAAATAAGATATTACACTTTAAAGTTCCAAAAAATGCACTGCATATTTTGACATTTCATAGGCAATATATGAGGTTAGGTTAGGTTATTAGGTTTGGTTTGTTTAATTTAGATTACGATTATTTTAGTTAGAATTAATTAACAGGACGTTAAATTATATAGTGAAATACTTATTTTCATTGTATGAACAACGGGACCATCATCTTGGATTATTCCGTACATTCACCACTATGTAGATAATAGCTATTATGTGACTTAAAAAAAAATAGTGTTTCAAATTCTGGCAATCAATCTACCTGAGAATTTTAAGTAGGAGTGTGCTTCAGCGCGTAATAGTTTACAGTAGCCAGGCAACTAAAAACTACCGTACATTTTTTTTATCTTTGTATTGTTAACAATGTGATTGGATATAATTACTGATTTCAAAAACTTTGTATAATGAATCTGGTTTATAGTAGTTTATTAGTTTTTTGAAATTAATGCCATTCAATCAACAATCAACATCCTCATATGCACTAATTGGTAAATTACTTGTGTGAATTATTATGTACAAAATATAATTTAGTATAATTAACTACTTTGTACAGTTAGACTGAGAGGTGTGAAATATTTGAGTGAAAAAATATTATTACATATATGACATTGGTTAGAAAGACAATTAAATCTATCTTACACTGAAATGGTATTAAGGCATGTAATTATAATAGATTATTATTATATAATTAGTTAAATAACCCTTACAATTTTGTCAGAATCGTAAAATAATAATTTTCTCACTTAATTGTTTCGAAATTATCGTGACAAACTATGTGGAAGTTCATTGTAATAGATTTTTAAGAAATTAATTAAAAATAATAACATTGTTGTTTTCTTCACACTTTAGCACTTTTTAATCAAAAAAAATAAATTATAATGTTTACGATGCTTGCTGCCTCATCTTCAGTAATAAACTAAAACTTAAGAGTATTTTTTTGTATGTATTATAGGTATGGCTGGTGCTGGCAAGACATCATTTGTAAAGAGTCTATCATCTCATAACTATAAGGAATACAAACCATACATAGTAAATTTAGATCCTGCGTGTCTTGATGTACCTTATCCAGCAAATATAGGTGACTATCAATGTTCATAAAATGCTCAGATATTGTGTAACTAATTTTAACTGTCAGACAATCATAGATAAATTAATGTGATAATAGATAAATTCAAATCTATTTTTACATTACTATGACAGCTTATAACATTTGTAAAAAGATTTCCTTTGATTGAAGCCTTTAAAATGTCCCACCAATTATTTATTTGATCTTTTAATTATTGTATGCTATTTTGTAAACCTTTTTTCTTTCTATCGGATTTAAATTCTTTTCTCATTTATTTCAACTCCATCCATTGTGGGTAAAATATATGTTTATTTATTTTTATTTGGTTTGCACAGTCATGTATTCACCAGACTAGACTAGTTATTTTAAAAATTGTGTAATATTTAAATCCCATTAGTGTGAAATACAAAGAGTAGTCTCAGAAAATCATGTTGTTCAGGAAGTTCAAGCAATATTGCCACAGACATACTGTCACCATTAGCATCCTGTCGCTGGAGGATATTGCAGAGCTGAGGTAAAAGGATGGACATGTTTAACACATAATCTGTCAGGCAAAAAATGCTTAGTATTGATGAATTCAAAGTTTTTTTTACAAAATGCTGCAACATGTTATTATTTGTTTCAATTTTGTTTCTTCTCAGATATAAGAGACACAGTTAATTATAAAGAAGTAATGAAGCAATATGGACTCGGACCTAATGGAGGAATTGTAACATCCCTTAATCTGTTTTCAACAAAATTTGGACAAGTTGTGGATTTGATAGAAAAAGCTGGTGAAAAACATAAATATTGTATCATTGATACACCAGGTACGATTTATTCCATTTCATAAATTTTGCAGTTTAGAGTTATAGTCTTGTAGTATATATTATTTGCAAACAGGACTCATTCCCTAAAACATGTTTTACAGAAAAATGCACAATGCTACTTAGTGTATAACTTATTGATATGATTTCTTAACTAATCCCTTTGAATCAACCCAATCCAATTTTGAATGTTAAAACATACTATAAACGTGCATGCAAGAGTTTGAGGGAACTATTATTACCTATTATTTCACTCCAAAACATGCTTAAAAATCAGAGTTATTTATGAATACATATCCTCATTGTCATAATCGGTAAACTTTAATTTAAAGTATAAATACACATGTTTTTGATGTTTGATGTTGAAAACCCCTGAACACAATAACCGACACCTACCATAATTTTGTAATGATCATTTTAGGATTTTAGTTAAGTGTGATATGTATTGGAAAAGGAAAATAATATTTTGTGTTCCGTCTCGACGCCTGGAATCCATTATGAGAGAACAGCCTGCTGTTTCGCCACTAGACACGCGTTCCTACCCCCTCTGATTCCCTGTTTGCGACAATTTATTCCCGCTGGTATCCCTGTTTCCGGTTTCGTCGGCGCAACGGTTTTTCTTTATATGACGTCGCTGTTTCGCGCCATTTGCACGCGTTTAGACACGCCAACTTTTGTTGTGATTTTTTTGTGTTTCTATTGCAACCTACCCCCTTAATTTTTGATCCCTAGGTTAACAAACATTAGACTATACAAATTTTTAACATAGTGCGACAGGACGTTGATATTTTAGTGTAAATCCCGTGAATTTCGTCAAACGATTGTTAACAAGATGGCGGACGAGCAAGCTCGTTCGCCGGTATCCTCGAATGACGGATCTTCTTTCGAAGAACCGAGTCGAAAGAGACGCCGCGTAGCATACGACCCGCGTGTAGACCACCTGCTAAAACAGGTGACTGCTCTGACGGAGGCCTTGTTAGCAGGCGGCGCGGCTCCTGCATCAACAACGCCGCCAACGGTACTCGCTTCGGCAGTACATATACTAAAATTGGAACGATACAGAGAAGATTAGCATGGCCCCTGCGCAAGGATGACACGCAAAATCGTGAAGCGTTCCACATTTTTTTCCGGAACACGAAGCGGATCGAACAGATCTCGAAGTTGCAACACTTCGATTCCGACGAGTGGTCAGGCGTTCGCTATGCGGAAACGCAGAGAACCTACGCGGCGACTCCCACGTTTGTGGAATTGTCGGTGAACGACGACTTGAGAAGGATCGATAACGCGCCGTATTTTTAATTTTCTAATCCTTCCGCTTCGGCTCTCTTCGAGCGGATTCAGTCGATGTTCACCAGCGATGCTCTGTACAATAAGGTTTCGGACGACATCCTGCAGATTGTGTGCGGCAGACGGGCAGAGTGTATACTGAACCGGCGAAAGGCCATATTGGAGGGCTTCAAAGACCCTTTCGTGCGAGAAGGTGCGGCCAAAATCCCTCCAAGCTCGGGATACTTGTTCAATAGGGAAGAGCTATCGGCGTATATCCTAAAGAACGGGGGGCCAGGAGAAGGTGATGGTCTCGCCCGCAACCCGAAACCTGGCCCAACCGTCAACATCTCAGCCCCAGCCGTCAACTTCTCGTCGAGCTCCGAACCAGGGATACCTCCAGTCCCGTAAGCCCTTTCTGCCGGAGCCGAGGCACAGGGAGCGAGGCTCAGGGAACCCGAACAGGAGACCTAACCGGAAGGCAGACCACGGCCGAAAACCCGCTGGTGACCGTAGCCGCAGAGGTAGAAGATGACGCGAGGCTGAACAACCAGTTCTGGGGAGGACGCTTGAGGAGGTTCCAAAGCACGTGGAAGGAGTTCGGGGCACCACCTATAGTGCTGAGAATCCTCAAGGGCGCGAGAACCCCCTTTGTGGCCAAACCTCCGTTAGTCTTCCCCACCAGGCAGCTGTTGAGCAGCTTCAGCACGAAGGAGTCTCGAGACATGTCGAGTCACATTCAGGCCCTGAAGATGTCAGGCGTGCTGGAAAGAGCAGATCATTCTCCGAGCTTCATCTCAAATCTGTTTCTAACTCCGAAGTCGGACAACTCCCTAAGGCCGATATTCAACCTGAAGGCGTTGAATGCCTTTGTGGAGGCGAAACCCTTCAAGCTGTTCAACCACTTTCGGGTCCCAGACTTCCTCCAGCCCAAAGATTGGTTGGTGAAAATCGACCTAACCCAGGCATACTTTCACCTACCAATAGCGGAATCGCACCGAAAGTTCCTGAGACTGTACTACCAAGGGGAACTTCTCCAGATGACCTGCCTGCCCTTTGGCCTGTCATCAGCCCCGAGAATGCTCGCAACGCTGTCAAACTGGCTAGCGGGACTCTTGCGGAAGAGAGGAATAAGGACCGTAGTCTACCTGGACGACTTCCTTCTGGCCAATCAGTCAAGGGACCTGCTAGCGACCCAGGCAGTAGAGACGGTCAATCTGTTCCAGCATCTGGGTTGGTGCATCAACCGCGACAAGTGTGTCCTTATACCTACCCAAAAGCTGGAGTTTCTGGGCATAACTTGGGACACCGAAGCCAACCAGAAATCCCTCTCGGACCGCAAGTGCTCTGGCCTTCGCCAAGTACTGCGCCGCCCGATCGAGGCCGGCAGTTGCTCCCCCAAGCAGGTTCTAGGCCTCTTGGGAAGCCAACCAGAAATCCCTCTCGGACCGCAAGTGCTCTGGCCTTCGCCAAGTACTGCGCCGCCCGATCGAGGCCGGCAGTTGCTCCCCCAAGCAGGTTCTAGGCCTCTTGGGGAGACTCAACTTCGCAAACTTCGCCACCCCTCGGGGTCGTTTGCATTGCCGAAGACTGCAGAGATTCAGCCGCCAGCTGCAGAGGCACGAGCCATCCAGACAAGTGGAGCTTCCTGCCGCGGTTCGGCAAGACCTAGAGTGGTGGTTGGAGGCCGTAGGGGAGTCCTGCCCAATACACGAAGCCCCCTTCTCCCACTTCCTGACTACAGACGCAGCGGACGCAGGTTGGGGCGGCCAGGTGGACGACAAGACGATATCAGGCCAGTGGACCCCAGAGCAGATGCGGTGGCATTCCAACCAGAAAGAAGCCTTCGCTGTTTACGCAGTGATCAGGGATCACGCTTACCTGCTAAGAGGAACGAAGACCCTACTGCAGACAGACAACAAGACAGTAGTGACTTACATCAACAAGGAGGGGGGGACAAGATCATTGGGCCTTCTGAAGATAACTCGAGACCTCCTAGAGTTTATCGACCAGCAGGAAATATCTCTGACAGCGCAGTACATTCCAGGGAGATACAACGGGATTGCGGACCGACTCTCTCGGGGGACACCACTCCCGGAATGGCACCTCCTGGAACCAGCGACAGAGGAAATATTCCGAATATGGGGACGTCCTCAGATCGACCTCTTCGCATCGGCCACCGCCCATGTGGTGCCAAACTACGTGTCGCTAGACTCAACCGATTGCTCGGCCTCCTATCTCAACGCTTTCAGTCAGCATTGGGATTACGAGCTGGCCTGGGTATTTCCGCCGCCGAATCTCGTCCCAAGAGTACTGGCGCACTTGAACTTGGCAAGAGGCACCTTTCTCCTAGTTGTGCCAAGATGGGAGAAGACATTCTGGAGGGCCGATCTCAAACGAGCAAAGGGAGGGCCAGCGTAAGAGATCTGAAGAGCGTCCTGATCGATACGTCGACAGGGTTTCCCCCACCGAGGGTGTAGGACCTCCAACTGGAAGTTTGGAGAATAGCAGTGGGTGGGAACAGGCTATAGTGGATTGGAGCCAGGAGGAACAGCAGCTGTTCAGATCTGGCTGGAGAGGCTCAACGCTGAACACCTACAAGCCGGCCTGGGATAGGTGGCAGCGATGGTGTACCACGCATTTTGTCCAACCTCATAACCCTCCCCCTGCAACAGTGGCAAGATATCTGGCCAACCTGTTCATCCACGAAGGGCTAGCCCCTCGAACAATATTGGTCCACAAATCGGCAATCGTATCCTTCTGTGGCCCAGCTCTTGATGCAGATAAGATTAGCTCGAACTTCCTCGTCAGGCACGTCCTTAAAGCCATCTCGGTTTCTGGTGGATGCACTGAGAGACCCCCGATCTGGAACCCCCGAGTAGTGGTGGAGTGGCTACGTGAAAACCCGCCAAGGAAACAGCCTGTATGACGTGTCAAGGAGGACGGCCATACTACTCATCATGGCATCTGGGCGAAGAGTCCAAGATCTGACACTTCTCAGAGTCACCCCGGACCGATTGATCGACAAAGGAGACTCCATCACGCTATGGCCAGCCTTTGGAGCGAAGACTGACACGGCAAGACACAAACAATCGGGATGGAGGTTGAGCGCATCGGATGAAAGGAACATCAACCCCTTGTTTTGGATCCGAAAGCTGGTCTCACTCTCACAGCCGAGACGAAAGCCGGACATGAAAGAACTATTTGTGACGACAGCAGGTGAAGTAAAGCCAGCTTCACGGACAATGATAGGTGGTTGGATCAAGTCAATCCTAAGAGAGGCTGGAGTGGAAGCAACGCCAGGAAGTGTTCGTTCTGCTGTGGCTTCGTTGAATTGGCTGGAAAACTACCCGATAGAGGAGATCTTGTCAAGGGGAAACTGGCAGAGTGAAATCACCTTCCGAAAATTCTACCAAAGAGAGATAGTAGATAAGCCCAAGCAACAATGCCCCCAGAGCTCATTAGCGCCTCTCTTTACGCCAATATAGGCAGTCACATATAACGTCGAACCACTAGGTCACCAGGTGATAACAAACAGATCTCTCATAATGGATTCCAGGCGTCGAGACGGAACACAAAATAAAAGAATTTTACCTTCCATTAAAATTCCTATTTTGTTTCCCTCGACGCCTGGAATCCAGGTAATCCCTACCTGGTGCATTATGAGTCATATGAAAGAAAAACCGTTGCGCCGACGAAACCGGAAACAGGGATACCAGCGGGAATAAATTGTCGCAAACAGGGAATCAGAGGGGGTAGGAACGCGTGTCTAGTGGCGAAACAGCAGGCTGTTCTCTCATAATGGATTCCAGGCGTCGAGGGAAACAAAATAGGAATTTTAATGGAAGGTAAAATTCTTTTATTTTGCAACTAAAGTTATTTAAATTACTGCACATACATACATCGCTAACAACATTTAACAGACATCAGATGTCTAATACATCTATTATATAACTTAATACTGGAATATTGAAATGAAATCTTCAAGAATTGTTGTGCTTTTGAATGTGGTGCCTGACGAGAGAATCAGTATATCTCTCCATAATGCTTTATGTACATGTATTTCAGGACAAATTGAGGTATTTACATGGTCAGCCTCTGGTGCCATCATCACAGAAACTCTAGCCTCATCCAAACCCACCATAATTGTGTATGTTATGGATACAGTTCGCAGTGTAGCTCCAGTCACATTCATGTCCAACATGCTGTACGCCTGCTCTATATTGTACAAATCACGGTTGCCATTTATACTTGTCATGAATAAGGTAATCTATATTTATGTAAAATTTTATGCTTGGTCATTTTTTATTTCACGTTGTACAGGGCCATTAATAAATTTTACGAGGGCTATTTGAAAAGATCCCGCCTTTTTAAGAAAAACACATTTCTGAAGCAAAACAAACTTTATTTCTCGACGTAGTCTCCCCGCAATACTATACTATACTATAGTAATAAATATATCCTGACAAAGGAACGTTATTTCTGAAACCGGTTGATTTTTACCAAAAATTAAGTGGTGATAAACTAAGTTAATTCGTTACATTATATTAAATTTTTACGGTTTACATATGTCAAGACTATCTATCGGATGGTGAAAGCAATTTTTTTCTACAGTTACCTTATGTCAATGAGGCCGGAAACTTTTCAAATGTCACTCGTACATATGTGTTAAGTGTACCTTAATTTTCTTAATTCTATTGTCTTGATTTACTGTCTTTAGATTGATGTGGTGGAGCACACGTATGCGGTAGAATGGATGCAGGATTTTGAGGCATTTCAGGAAGCACTAGATAGCGAGGCTGAAACATCCTACATCAGTAATTTGTCCAGATCGATGGCTCTTGCTCTCGATGAGTTTTATCAGGGATTAAAGACGTGCGGTGTCTCTGCGCACACAGGACAGGTATTGTTCACGTTGTCTGTAAACTTTTTAAATTCTCAGAAATTTGCCCTGCGTCTTCAATGCCTACAATGCCAGACACTTGTCAAATGTCTATAAACGTTGTCTTTTATTGAATATTTAAACTTTTGGATGAATAAATTAGTGGATGTGTATGAAATAAACTTATTTCTACCTACTTTTGAAATAATATTAGTACTCTAATATTATATCATATTTATCAAAAACTTATATTTTGGTGAAAACTCCATTATGCAATGACTGGTGTGTGCTGATTTATATATCGCTTTGACAACAAAAAAACAGGTCTATTTTAAGAACACCCAGACACCGTGGAGGTCCGACAATACAATCCATATATGTGTAATAAAATATTAATGAACCTATTTTAATTAAAAATGGTTTGTACTGACTGCAAAACTCTACAGTGTTGAAATGTTATATTGCACTATCATAAATATAGACATAACACAGGACGCAATTTCTGCCTTGTGTATTTAATGACAATCATTTATGATTTCCTGATATAGGTTTCTTTTCATTTAAGAAAGACAATCAAATTATTGCCTGCCCAACATAACTTGGCGTGCGGCAAGAATGGAGCTAAAACCCGCCCCGCCTGCACCCGGCGGTAACCCCTCGCCCTGTAATTCAGTACAATTTTGTATTTGCTCGGGAGCTGTGACATTTTGATTACCAATATACACTGAATTATTATGTCCAAACCAACAAAAACAGTCCGGGGTGATGCAAGAACAATTGCCAATAAAGTATTAAAGTTTTGCGAAAAAGCAAATATTGGACCGATATTACCGTCTGACAGTTTGACAGATAGAGCGGCCGCCGCGGAGCGCGCTGTTCCCCGACCAAATTTATATTGAAGGCTCTGACACTGGTCACCGGACATTCAGTACGTTATGTATTGTGTAATAAATTTACAACCTGGCAACTTCTGTTTCGCGACAGGGGCGCCCTCCCTCGCACACCAAGTTATAGTGGTGGCACTTTAGTATGTGTAAGACGTGCGTACGAGGCTCATTATTTCATTGTGTTGGTTTTTACAACGAAACAGTGTGTGTCGTACGCAAGGCTTACACATACTGATTTGATTGTCTTTTTTAAATTTTAAGATCTATACTCCACATTGCCCTCACTAATTAGACCATTTAGATTCACAACTGCTTTCCAAAGGTCTCGTTTAAAATTGAAAAAGTCATAAATGTAAATTAATTAAGTACAGTAAAACTCCATCAATTCAAACCCTGATAATTTAAAAATTTTAAATACACAAGTCCCAAAACGTTAAATAGTAGATTAACCCCGATGATTCAGAAACCCAGTAATGCGTAATTCAAAATAATTTCTAGACCATTGCGCCATAAATCAATACATTTTAAGTCACGTAATTTGAATATTTTTAAGAAGTTATAAAAAGTAATAATGTACACCATTACTTTAAAATCCAAGAGACCCATGATTCACGGAGAATATAAATGATCAATCGTATTTATTTTGTTTTTCTAGGGAATAGATGAATTTTTTAAATTGGTAGATGAAGCTGCAGTAGAGTATGAACTGTAAGTTTATGGTTTATTATTATTAAAAATGTTTGTACAAAAAATATTTTTGATATTTTTTATTTATGTAAATAAAAGTGTTTTGTGGATTGACCTAGACTTCTTCTGATTACAGACAAATAAGTGTGTATGGAACATTTAGTCATTTTCTAGTAGTTTCATGTTCATGTTCATTTAGAAATTACATAAAAAACACATTTTTAAATTTGTTGTAGTTTTATTAAATTTAGATTTTATGGCGATAATATCAATATTGTTTCAAAGTTCAAAATAATTTGCAAATTAATATGTCTCAATATAAATACATTTTTTAATTTTCAGAGATTATAAGGTAGAATGGGAAAAATGCAAAGTAGAAAAAAATAAGGCAAAAGAAAATCCTACGGATGATGTAAAAGATGGAGGTAAGAATTTTTTATTCCCATTTAAATAATGCAGTTAAATGGTACATTATAACTTCTTTATTTTTCTTTCTTTTCTCTTTTTTCCCTTTTAAAGAAATGACTTACTATTTATAAAATTTGCGATTATTGCTTGATTGATTGCTTCTGGTGCTCTATTTACAGAAGATTCTCTCGTATCGGAACTGAATTCAGGTCGAGAATTGTCTGATATTTATTTGAGACACCCGGCAAATGAGAGTTCCGAAGATGAAGAGGGAACTGAGGAAGAAGCAGTGAAGGATGGTAAAACAACTACTTCTTAATTATATCTCTGATAATTTTTATTTGTAATTAAGTAAACAAAAAAGTTTTATTAAAATTTTTTCAAAGAAATATCTTTTTATTGCTTTTTTCTTTATGGTATTAATTATTCAAATTTGTTAAAAGAGCATATTTTAAGAAAACGTCTTTTAGTTATTAATTTATGTACTACATATATATCTAAATATAATATATAAATTTTTCAAACACAAGTATAGATAAAACCATTTTGAATGGCCACAACTATCATTACACATCAGGAATTTTTTATGTATGTATTTCAATGTACCGAAAAATGGGACCTTGATAATTATGCACAAGACAACTGCGCGCTGACAATTACACACAGACAATTGTGCGCAATACAACCTCGAAAACAGCGCACAGACAGTTGTGCCGCGACAATAGCGCTCAGAACAAAACTACAATATTATTATAAAAATTATGAAAACATGAATCTTTTTTTAACTTAACTTAAGCTCACCTATAGTCCACTAATAAATGTGGAAATTTTGTGAAACGATCCATGAAAAAGTTTATCTTCAACAATGGAAATACTAAAGAAAAACTTTCTTGAAAAGCGTATGGAAGTTATTTTTTCATTCTCAATATACCTGCACCCCTCATTGTGCTAAAATAATTTATGACTATATGTTTTTTTGTATGACAAAGCGTAAAAATTACCCAGTTATTATTTACTTTTCGTGATTTTCCTAAATTTACAGAGTCAAGTAGGAATTTCCTTACTTCCCTTTCTTTCTTTGTCGGTTGGGTGATATTCTTGAAGTGCTCCAGAAATTTACTGAAGAGTCATGGTACTATGTTCTCTGTTGTTCTTGCACCATAGAAGTTGTTGATTAAGATACATGAGGGATTAAGATTTATGTATTATAGATGTCTCACAGAGACAAAGCTATTTGTATGGGAAAGTAGATATATGTTAATAATTCGGATGAATGTTATATACAGGGTTATTTGGAAAACATTAATAACCTCGTAGGACTATATTCCTGCCTTGATTATAAGTCAAAAATATCTCCATAACTATTGATATTAGATCATGGTTACTTGAACATTTTAGACTCATAGCATAGGTAGGAATCTGCTGGTCAAGTTTCCGCTGCTAGCTCTTTTACACCCTGTATATCTATTGGCTTGTGGGGATGACAAATTTCAAACATAGATGGTGGTCAAACGTAAGTAAAAGTGAAATGTGGTGTATAGATAACATATATATATATATATATACAACTTAAATTTTTTTTATAGATGTGGTAGTCAATCGGGGATGGAATTGTTAAACATTACATTGTGTAAAGCCAGCCACATGATAGTTTGTAAGTCCTATAAACACCCAATACAGGGTGTCTCATAGCTAGCAGTAGAAACCTTATCTGCCTTGATAATGAGTCGAAAATGTTCAAGCAACCATGACCTAACATCTATAGGTAGTTATGGAGGTATGCATTTTTTTCAATATTTCTGACTTATTTTTTGAAAAAAGTTGAACTATCATTACAGTAACTTATGAAAAATTCATTCCGTCATCTAGAAATGATGAGAACATTATAGTAAACACTAGAATAATCTAGGAGGTTCGAAAAACCAATGTGATTGCGTATAAATAGCGGGACTAGGCCGCGGCGCGGGAGTTTGTTTTGATATTTCTATCGGTGCGAAATAAGCCGCGGACGACGGCCAGTGTGACTAGTTGTGAAATTTTGGGGTGACAGATATCGATCTAAACAATCGAGCGAATTCTTACCGATAGTGAGCAATGAAATAAATGCGACTACTACTTTTGAGAATTTGATGGAATGTTCTAGTGAGTGTCAAATAAGTATTCCTATTTAGAAAAATAATTTAAAGTCAACAAATAGGTCATTTAATTCGTAATGCTTGTAATTCAAATGGTTAGGTAGTTACTTTGTGGTGCAGCATGATTACATTAGTACTAGCTGTAAACCTGTCAAAAATGACGTTACTTTTATTTGTCGGTTCCTAACGAATAATTATTTATTTATTTTATTTAAATAAATCGTAAAAAACATATAATTCATAAAAAGAAAATTTCGTTAAAAATAAGTTACGGGCATTACACGAAGTTAGGGGACAGACGGACGGACAGACAGACAGACATACAACGTAATTATTATAATTTGGATAATTTTTAAGTATGTTTCTTGTATTCTCATCACATATCATGGTTCTCACTATTGAGAGGTGCTGTCCCCTTCAGTAACAGGCGTAAATAAGTTAAACAAAAATAGTATTCAAAATATTTTCTTTTAATTTGCCACGAAAAGTATCATTTTATAAAAAAATACTGATGTACCTACCTACTAGGCAAGTTTTTTTTTGCATTAAATCATTACATTTAAATCATTATTTGAATGTCACAAAGAAGAATACTTTATTGATATTTTATTATTAAATAAAATGTGCCATCAGAACAAAGAAGTGACACATTCACATTTCAAAGGAAATTGAGACTTCAATCCAATGAAATGAATCTATTTCTACACGTGCTGCACACAGAAAGCGATTAGGAATTTATATACATTCATAAAATAATTGAGCCCTTGCCCGGAAAAACGTTGTATCCAACACAAATGTCAATTTTGAGTTATTGATGGAGTTATGTTAGGTATGTTATTATGCATCGTTTAAGGTAAATAATATGTCAAGAAAAAAATATTTAGGCTTCTGGCTGCATTTTAAAGTTATTGGTTTGTGGAATAACGTTGTATAGTGTTTCTCAAAATGGCGTCGCCGAGCGTCAATATCGTGGAGCGTGGTTTAATTCACATGAATAAAGGGAGAAAACGAACATCTAATGTTCTAAATTGGAAAGATATCAAAGCCAATAAGTTGAAGGATGCAGGAAAGGAGTTTTTATCCAGAAAAAATATTATCAAACCTGCAATTGACCCGCCAGAACATGTTTGTGGAATAACGTTGTATACGATTTGGCAGTTCTGATTGATATTGTGATTTCATATGTGACAATATTATTTTGTCGAACGTTAACCGATTTTACTCAATTGATTTATCCATATTGATATTTGAAATGCTTTTTGATAATAATGCTGGCTTTATTGTGCTCTTTATATCGTAACTTAATATAACACCGATACAAAAAGTTTATTTAATTCCTCATTCTTTTTCGCAGGGTCGAGTTTGTGCCAAAAATGTTTAAATCCGGGATGTTTTCTCCATTTTAATATCAAGATAAATATTTAATCAGTATTCAGGTTACTGAATTACAATGAAAAAAGTAATCATCTCGTCTTGTGTATTAAAAATTGAATGTCCGACGCCATATTCAGCAAACAGACGGAGATATGTAATAGTATGTACGAGAGACTTATCGTTCCGTAAAAGCTCTTTACCTACTAATGATCTCATCACAATCAGAGCTCAAACCTTCCTCAAAGAATTAGAATCATGGACCTCCTATAGCTTTCTACCAACTATTTGTGGAAGGAGGGCAAGATTGGCTACCGTTTGGAAAAAAATCATGCAGTTAGGGAGCCTGGAACTAACTTCAATGTATTCCAATCTACTGCCAATAAGACTGTTAAGCTCAAGGACCTCGATGACATTTGTGAATTCATGTTAGATGAGCACATGCTGCTTTTAAAAGGCATTATCAAGTAAAGCAGAATAAAAAAATCCATTTTGCGGAATAACGTTGTTTGTGAAAATTTCATATACAACGTTTTTCCACTGATTCAGCATGTTTTTTTACAATATATTCAAATTTAATTGACTTTTCCCCCTATTTTATATTGAGATTAGTTAAGAATTATATGTTTGTTATATTTAAAATATAAAATGTAATAAATTGTAACTGGTTTCGTTTTTTCAATTTTTCTCGGAATGAGAGTATTGTTGGATACAACGTTATTCCGGGCAAGGGCTCAATTACTATAAAGGAATTACGGACTTTACACGAAGTTACGACGGATGGACAGACAGACGGACAAACAGCGAAATTATTATAATTGGGATTTAAAAAATTACTTTCATAACAAAAAAGTCACATATCCATATTTCCAAGTAAACAAACGCTTCACTCTAAGGTACAGATTAGCATACTCAAAACTAGCATGCCATGTACACACGTGGTCATTATTAGCATGCTTATTTTAAGCATGCTCTAAATAAGCATGCTCAAATCTAACAATCAAACACACTTGCTTATTAGTGGCATGCTCTTATTATAGAATAGAGAGGAACTCTAGTTCAAAATTGAAACTTTGCAAACTGAAATAGAAAATTCAAGTGAACCAATAAATCAAAACAGTTCCTGGGTTTAATCAAACACACGTGCTCATTACGGGCATGCTCTTGTCATAAAATAGAGACGCTCTTTTTCAAAATGGAAACTGCAAACTGAAATAGAAAATTCAAGTTAACCAATAAATCAAAATACTTTTGATTTTAGTTTTTATAATTTTTATTGTAAGATTTGAATCATTCATGTCTTTTAATAAATTAAATTTTAATAAATATTATTATTAAGTTCTACGGGTTAAGTATTTTTATGTGTTACAGCTGTTTCGGCTTGTAAGGCCATTATCAAACAGTCAAACAGTATTTATTTTAAATTTCGCTAAAAATAAATATGGAGTTCTACAAATTAAACACAAAAACCATAAATAAATAAATATCTTTTAATAAAGTTTCATAAACATTATTTCTTGCTATATTATTTTTACATAGCGGTGACCGAGTATTCCACAGACATTCGTGATTTCTATAATAAGTCACGAAAAGTAATGTTTTATCATCTCCCCAACGCGCCATATTTGTTTCATCTGTCGCGGACTGAGAAGATCGAATTGATAATCGATACTAGCCGAGAATGACATAAGCATGCTCATAATAAGCAAGCCTGTCCACACATGCTCAAAAGATAGATACCCCTTCTTATGGTGAATGACATTAGCATCAACCGGCGGTTGATTTTCAAGCATGCCACTAATGAGCATGCTTATTACTAGCAATGTGCGCACACAAATGCCACTAATAAGCAAGGGCTAAAGAAGGTCAATACAGCGCATGCTCACGTGCCACTAATAAGCATGTGTATCAGTGCCTTAATACAATGTATCAATTTTCCCAAGAGTTACGCCCAGAAAGACATTAGGGTTTTATGTATAAGATCACAACCACTCCACAGTCTATTAGCTAGGTACCTACCTACCATGCAAATGCTGAATCCTTAAAAAAATCTACTTTACGACTGGGATGTGAATGAATATACAGGGTGTAACAGAGCTAGTCCACAATACTTTACAGGTAGATTCCTAATTTATTTACGAGTCAAAAATGTTCAAGCAACCACGACTTAATATCAATATTTATACAGATATGTGACATCAAAGTTCGCATTTTTTTTTCAATATTTCTGACTTATTTTTAGTAAAACGCTGGACTACAGAAACTTGTATGGAATATGAAAAATTCATTCCTTTAATACAAGTCGAATAAAATGATAAAAATCTCCCAATTCCAATTGGGGAAATTCAATTGGAATTCCTGCAAGGTTTTTATAATTTTATTTAACTTTGTTAAAACTAATTTTCGTGATCGATGTAAGTTACTGTAATGATAGTTCAACGTTTTGTAAAAAAAAAGTCGGAATCCATTGAAAAAAAATCAAATTTAATTGCACAACTTCATAACTATTGATCATGGTTACATTTTCAACTCATTAAGGCAGAAATCCACCTGTAAAGTATTGTGGACCAGCTCTGTTACACCTGTATATTATTGTATTCGAGGCAATGAGGTTTCAAAAGACGCCTCGATCAAAAACCTTTATTTGGAACAAGTTCCGAAAAACTATATATTAGGTCCTTACATATGAAATTGGCGTTTAGTATAGGAGGAACATAAAGCCGTTTTTTTTTTTATTATAATATATTTATTTAATCAAAGTATGTACCATTGCTATCTATGCACTTTTGCCATCTCATAGGTAGTTCATCGATCCCTTTACTAAAAAAATCATTCGGACGGGAATCAATAAAATCTTTGAAGGCGGTTTGGACTGCCCCATCGGAGTTGAATTTTTTCCTTAGCAAGAAGTTATCCAAATTTCGAAAAAAATGGTAATCTGTTGGGGCAAGGTCCGGAGAGTACGGTGGATGTCTTAGACATTCCAATTGAAGCTCCTCTAATTTGGTAGCCGTCTGTTGTGCAGTATGTGGTCTAGCGTTATCATGAAGCAGCAGTGGCCTAGAGCGATTAACCAGCCTCGGTTGTTTAGCAGCTAGCTTTTCCATCATGGTTTGCAGTTGCTGACAATAAACATCTTTTTTTTTGTTTTTCATTTTGTAAACTGAGTGAAGCAAAGAAAAAAACAATTGAGGAAAAAACAAATGAATTATAATTTTCAAAACAAAAATACACGAGTAAATAGCTGTATAAATTTGGATTTGGAATTCCTAACCAAAGAGAAGATATTTGAGATCAAAGTTGCCAGTACGGCAAAACGCCAATTTCATATGTAAGGACCTAATATTTGAACAGCATTCGAAAAACCACTTGCATAATTATTCTGTCGGTTTCTTTTTTAGACATCGAAACAAAATGGCAATTATTTTCGGTATTACGTATTTTTTATAGTCCCAAAGTATTTTTTCAAGTATGTAATTTGTCATCCATGCACACCGATCGGATTATTCTACACGAGAGCGGTATCTCCAGCGAAGAGATTATGTCAAAATTTTCGAAGCCGTTGACGTGTGTACGCTAATCATTGACCTAGTTTATTCACATAATAAAGCGCCCCTCAGTTTACAGATGAAACAATGCTCGAAATAATGTGAAGATTGACTTTTACGTTACGATGGTTTAATTAGGATTGCGATATATTTTTTTACCGACGATCAGTGGCGCGAAAAATATTGGGCTCCAAGAAAAATGGATCCCATTATTGCGTTTGTAAGATATAAGAATATTACGTACCTTCTGCCTACGCAGTTTTATTCATTGCATAATAAGAACTAAATAGATCTTTTCTAATGCTCACACTTTAATGAAAAAAGAAAAAAATGCTTTGCTTTATGTCGATTTTCGCTTAGCAGCCTTTTTCAAGCATAATGAAAGTTTTTTGAATTTCATAATTCCATTTCTTGCTACGGTGACTTTTAAATATTATTAACAAACCAGCTACAACCCAGTATATATGTTATAGATTAAGTGTTAAATTTTGATAATGTATGCATTAACTAGTATATGTATGCACATATACTAATTAACGTATACATTATCGAAATTTACACTTTGTCTGTAACATAAACATCAAAACACATAAATTTTCTTTTACAAGGCTTTTTATATACATTTTTATTTTTATAATGTATGTTGGAAAATATTTAGGTTTAGTATTTTTCGTTCATGAGTTCATTAGTGTTCTCGAAAAATGCACCTCAATTCAGAGAATACACATTTGTATCTGATCGTATCGATGATCGGTAAATGAGATATAACTGCTGTCTAGTATGGATAGTTGCCCGTCAAATTGCGAAAAATAAGTTACTAATCATCGAAACAATCAGATACAAATCTCAAATAACGGTTAGGTTAAATACCACCACTAATAGAGAATTCAATATGTTTCGACTGCGAGTTACGACTGTGAAAACAGCGCCATCTACTTAAGTTAGGGTCGGACGGATAGAGAATTATGTGTTTCAAAAATGATTTATCACAAAAATTCTTTACACAATACATAAACGCTAATATCGAGTCTTGGTAGCGTTAGTGACAGACATTATTACACAGAGAATTATGTATTTGAATGTATAAAAATTAATGACAGATACCAAAAGGTTTGCAAGTCGCGGAGTTTTTAGGCTCCTATCTCACGCGGGTCCCAATGCACTGCATTGGCTGTGTTTGCTGGTTACGCCACTGCTAAAAAAAACATTGTCTCGAGGGAATAAAAGTCGGTTCTAAAAAATGCACTTTTAAAAAACAGTGACGTAAAATATTTAAATGTGATTGACGCAAAAGTCGATTCATTCGATCCGTAAAAGAAAAATATTTGACGAGGGTCCATAAATTTAAATTGGGTCGATGACGTAAATCCGTCACCTGTCAATCGCCGGTCCGAGTCAATCGAGTTCTTGGTCCAATTCTGCCAGCGACTCGGAGCCGAGGTGTTATGCAGCGCGGCAGAGCACAGCTTTGAGCTTTTAACTCGCATATTATTTATACCTCATGGTTGCCTGTATTGAGATAAAGACACACTTGTAAGACACACGATTATTGTGCTGTGCGCGGTAGTCATAACCATCAGGGTCGGAGCAGTGACTTCCCTAGGCTAAATGCCGTCCTCAGGCAGAATTAAAAATGGCGCTCTCACTATTTTTTGAAATAAGATTTTTAAAGTTAAATTATATATTATTATTCTTCTTCAACTCCATTTAGACTGAATGGTACCCACCGCTTACCCAGGACCGTTCTAAGAGTAAAAGCTTCCATATCGGTCCTACTCAATCGTCTCCAGATTAACATTTTTTTTAACTGACAAGCAGGACCGTGCTGCACCGCACCGGTCGTATTAACCGTTGCGAAGTGGCACGGGCGCTCGAATAAAGCCATTCACTGTCCCCGCTTTAAGATATGGCTTTATTGAAATAAAGAAAATACATGAATACATAATTATAGTACATAAAGAAAAATAATAATATACAAAAGAAAAATTCAAATAGAAACAAAGTAAATAGGTTAATAAAGCAAATACATAGAATGAAAAACAGTAACATAATAGTATGAAAGAAATAAAAATACAAGGAAAATAAAATAAAAAGAAACCAAATAATAGAAGTGTTAATAACAAAATCAAAGATATACAATAAAGTAGGTACATATAATAATAAAAATAATAAGAAATTAATGCAATAAAATAAAAGACGAAATCCCACGGCGGCGGCAGTGGATTGCTTCAAGTCGAAGACAGGAAAAAAAAGAGAACAAACCGCTCCCAACAAGGGGAAAAAGAAAGACAAAACAAAAACGTGACTCCTGACAATGGAAGTCAGGACCGGCAGACATACATCCGATTCAAGAGCAGCACACCGGAGATTAAAGTAACTTAACCTCGACCATCAGACATGGTATCGATTAGTTCTACAAGAGCAAAGCTCTTTACGCAGGTCCCCGCAGGATTTCCCATCGGGACACCCACACTCTAACAAACTCACGGAAGCATCTGAAGTTCCTTGCATTCCTTACCAGGTCCTCGTAGGACTGTACTTCACAGGATCATTTCTGCAGTACTTCCTCCCTCGTAACTCCATTTAGACTCGAGAGTCCGTTTGTGCAGGACTTTTCTCTTGTGACGCTGAATTTCAGCTATCTCTCCATTGCTTTGGGGGTCTCCTTGGTGGACGCTGTCTATCTGTAAGCCATGCAGAGCTATATACGGAATTTTCGCATTTCAGTTGTTGTTGTTGTCTTAATACGGTCTTTGTCTTGACAGTGTCCGCCCTCGATTCGACGCCATGTGTGAGGATAGGTCGCATACAGGCCTTATGAATGTGTACCTTGCTCTCTGTTCTCATATCTTTATTCCTCCACACGACATTTCTCAGGCAGCCTACCACAACTGCAGCCTTATCCACCTGAGGCCTAACTTCTCTGGCGAGGTAATGAGAGTTGAACATTTCCCTGTCAAGATATTATATTTATTAAATTAAAATTCAACTATATAATATTTGTAAATTGCTGACAGCGATCCTCATGAGTCATGTTTCGTACAAACGTGAAGCCATGTATTCACTAGGGGACAAATCGCGAAACATTCCGCTCGGCATGTCGCATCAACATCTACGCTCATGTTTCGGGGACAATGACGCGGTCATTTGACGTGTACACACCGGGACTCGCATATCTTGTCGCGGAAATGTCACCCGATGATTTTACGATGACAGCTGCGGTATCTCATTTGGCGAAAACGGGGTTCCGCGCAATTCGAAATGTTTTTTTGGGTCGCAATTTCAAATTAACGAGGTTTTACTGTAGTAAATTGAATATTATTAAAAACAAGGTCGTTTTTGCAAATAATTATTGTTTTCCAGACGTCGCGGAAATATATCGCCCTATGAGATTATGATGACAGCCGCGTATCTGTTTATGTTAATGAGTTTATCGAAAAGTAAGAGGAGAAAAAAGAGGAGAATGCGAAATTATTTACTGCAAAGAGGAAGAAGGACGGACATTCTATGCGATCTTCGATCGATACAGCTCGATGAGTTCAAGAACGATTTCGTTTCCCCGCATTGTCATCTTGACAGATGCAGCGCATGCGTATTCACTTGTAAACATAGCACGTGGTACTGACGCTCCGCGGAATGTTGCAGTGAGCTCGCTTGGGTACCGTGCGCATGGCAACGTTGCCACGGCACGTGGAAATGCCGCGCTATGTTGTGCGCGACGTCGCGGAACAGTGCACGACGTTGCAACGTCACGTAGACTCTATGCCGCGCGTGCTGTTGAGGGACAATTTGTCCCCTAGTGAATACATGGCTTGATCCAAAAAGCCTACATTATTGACGAATGATTATGTAAAAATTATATATATTACAATCACTATACAATAGAAAAATAATATACATTTATTAAAATGCACTTACATTATATTTTTTGTTAAAATTTGTCGTATTTTTGTGTCCCTGACCATTTCCGCTCGCCTTTATTAATTTGCACTAAAGTTGCTGGTAAATGGTTACTGGTAAATTGCATCGGTAAACTTCAACCTTAAAGGAAATTTTTACGATTAAGTTTTATTATTTTATCGGTCACTTAATATTATTACCGTTGAATTTTTTTCCATATTTCTTATCAAACATAACGAGAAATCATTATCCGAGGGATATAAAAGCAAAGGCAGCAATACCCATGAAAAGTTGAATGCAGTCGTCGAGGATTACTATTTTAGAATGTACTGAATTCGAGATTTTACAGGAAATATAGCACATAAATTTTTAGGAAACACGATTTTGGAAGGGACAATAGATACATAAAATCAGTTATAAATTCAATACATTCGAAAGTAGTAATCTTCGGCGACAGCCTCGAAACATTTTTTAATTTTTTGAATATTGCTGCCTTTGCTTTTTTAACCCTCGTACATTGTAAAACAAATTTTTGTGTTAAAAATATTTCGCCGTTTTCAAAATTTGTTCTGCGATCATTTGCCGCACCACAGGACCTGAGGCTCCTAGGCAGCTGCCAACTTGTCCAGGCCCGCGAGACGTCCCTGGGTCGGACTGTGAAATGGTGTTATATTATTTACCAACCATTTTAAATATTTTGTTGTGTTTGAATAAAATGGATGAAGGATTGCTAATATATAAATTACGAAAGTATAGGATTTAAATGTTTCACCATCAATTAAAAATTGTTGACTGCGGTGGATACAATGGAAACTAACATGAAAAATAACAAACAATTATATATAATTTCATAAATTTTTTAACAAGAAAAAATAACACTTAACAAAAAGCTTCTTATGCATTTTTAACTCTACTCTCTCGATCTATCGATCAACGTCACCAACACTTACATCTAACATCGGAGTACCTCAGGGATCCGTTCTGGGACCACTATTGTATATTTTACGTACTAAAAATATTGAAAATATGATATCTTCTACAGTATTGTGGCCTCACTGTTACGCAGACGATACGCAAATTTATTTTTTCTGTAAGCCGGATGAGACAGAAGAATTAAAACAAAAAATTGCAAAATATGTTGAGAAAATAGGCTTGCTCAAAACAGACTTACTTTAAATCCATCCAAGACAGAGCTACAATGGGCCGCGACATCTAGACGGCAATATCTAATACAGGAATCAATGTCTGCGAATGCTAAATCTGCAGTTAAGTAGTTGGGCGTGCACACTGACTCAGATCTCTCAATGAATACACAAATAAGTAAAAGTCAGTGCATACTTTTATCAACTGAGACAGATTAAAAGTATTCGCAGATACCTTCCCCCTGAAGCCACCCGTTTACTCGTAAATGCATTTGTGATGTCACGTGTGGACTACTGTAATAGTATTTATGCTGGCCTTCCAAAATTCCAGCTGGATAGACTACAGTCAATTCTTAATGCGGCAGCAAGAATAGTATACGGAGCATAAAAATTCTCGCATATAACATCCCTCTTGCGTGAATTACATTGACTTCGTTTTCCTCACAGAGTCGAGTTTAAGTTGTGTTGGTTAATGTACAAGACGACACATAATATGGCGCCTCTGTATTTTCAAGAACTCTGCATCCCAGACGACTTAAATAGTAGACGCCAAACTCTGAGGTCAGCCAGTACTTCAGCTGCAGGAAGGGTTGTAGAACCGACCATCCACAACTAGAAGACTAAGTTTAGTGAACGGGCATTTGCGGTGGCAGGCCCAAAGGTGTGGAACGCTCTTCCCTCCGTAATACGGAAAAGTGTATCAGAAACAGTTTTTTAAAAAAGATTTAAAACGCACCTTTTTGTAAAATCCTTTCCATCAAATTAAATACTAGTGTAGGACTAAACGATGTTAGTATAAGCCCTTGAAGTGATTATTTTTTTACGAAAATGACGCTATAGAAATTATCTATTTTTATTATTATTAACATCAGTATATACAGGGTGTAACAGAGCTACTCCACAATATTGTACAGATGGATTCCTGCCTTGATATAGAGGCGAAAGTGTATTTATTACTTTATTAAGATAACATTGCAAACTTCGTCAATTTTGCCGTTTGCAGATGCCTTGAAATTTCTCTTAGAAACCTTACGCGTATGTTCTGTCTATTTTGTGTCCTACTAATATAAAATCGTTGTAACGCTGGGAATATATAGAAATATACAGGGTATAATATAAGCTAGCCCACAATGCTTTACAGGTAGATTCCTGCTTTAATTATGAATCGAAAATGTTCTAACAAACATGACCTTTAATAGTTATGGAGATATGCGATATCAAAGTTTGCATTTTTTAAAAATATTTCTGACTTTTTTTGTTGGACGTTGGACTATCATTACAGTAACTTAGATCGAATATGAAAAATCATACTCTTTAATACCTACAAATCAAATAAAATTATAAAAATCTTCCAATTCCAATTGGAATTTCCGCAGGGTTTTTATCATTTTATTTAACTTGTATCGTAACGAATAAATTTTTCGTAATCGATTTACGTTACTGTAATGGTAATTAAACGTTTTGTAAAATAATAAGCCGGAAATATTGAAAAAAAGCGAACTTTGATATTGCATAGTTCTATAACTACCATTGATCACGGCTGCTTGAACATATTCGACTCATAGTCAAGGCAGAATCCACTTGTAAAGTATTGTAGACTAGCTCTGCTACACCCTATTGGGATGCCGTTTAACAAAACAACCCTTAGCACTACAAACATTACCCGACAATCTATCGGTTCACCGCGTCGTCACTGAATGGCTCACCGTTGAAGACATCATTTTATATTGATAAGGGCGGCGTCTGTCATTTCTTACACGAAAAAATATTTCGGCTTCCATGGTTCCACGTTAAACGATTTCCAACTGGGTATGCACCTATTTTTTTATTTATTTAATTAATGATATATATATAATATTTTATTATAATGGTACCTAGAAAATGTTCAATTCATCATTTTTTTGTATGTGTATATGTACCTCACCAAAAAGAATTATGATTCTTGTGTGTGGTGAGGGATGACCACTTACAATCATATAGGTAGTGTAATCTAATTTATTAGACAATGAGAAAGGTAATATATTATTTATCTAATATATCAAAAATCATAATTAATAATACAATTTGACCGCTTATTGATACAAAATATCAATAAGCAGTCAAAAGAGACCAAACTCAATCACAAAATACAATTCTACAATAAATTGGAACCCATTCGGCTTCACTGGGGGAATATGCACATTATCTTATAAACTTATTCCACTTAGGTATTCGTTAAATTAAAACTTTTTTTAAAGTCTTTGTAAATTTTTAAATAATAAATTACGTACTTTTAAAATAATAAATTACGTACTTAATGCTCACTATATAGTACTTGTAAAATATATAATAAATAACCCGCAAATTAATGACTTAAAAATGTATTCGGTTATTTTTGTATTCTTACCGAAAAAAACTTGCTTGAATATTTATACTCGTAGGTACATACATCTGCATACACCTTTTGTGTTTTTATGTAAAATCTTATTTTATTGGTAGACCCTTGGCACACAACAATATTTAATTTTCTGTTTATTACCCGTAAATCGGCGTTTATTGGACAAAATACATTTTATTGCTTGATAATACACATATAATATATATAAAATAACTGTAACCCCTCAAAAATTACTGTAATTTTATATGCCGGTTCATAAAGAATAAGCATTTACCTACTTATTTATGGCCGACACCCATGAGATAGTAATAACGATTCTTATCAAAATATTTGAATTTTTTTTTATATTTCCCCTGTCGGCAGTTAATGTTACAAATAGTTCGCGTCTTTGCTACGTCACATATGTATTTTATTTTTGACACGTCACGCATATGCGGTGGTGGCAAGTTAGGTAGGTAGGTAGTAGAGTTCAAATTGTACGCAAAAAGTGTTATCATTAAGAATTTGATTACATAAAATCTTTGAAATAGAGAGAATGGCGGTGGAATTACACAGGTTTATTAAATATGAAAAAAGTAATACCATCTTGATACTCAGCGGCCAATACAAATCCCGGGGCTCTCCGCGTACTGAAAGATGCGGCCCGAATACCGGTGACCGAGTAATGACGCGGAGAACACACGTGTGCACGTGTTACCGTCAAACAAGTGAACGATCATTTCGCGAAACGTTCATTTTAATGTGGCGTTTTGTAACTGTTTCTTGACAATTCCTTAAATTACGTCCGTACCGAGGCCATTATTATTCGCTATTGTTGATATGGTATCTAATTATTATTTTTATCCAAATTAATCTTTAATTCAAGGAATTCTCAAAAAGCAAAAAGCCACATTAAAATTAATATACCCCAAACCTATGGAAACACCTAATAGTTATTTCAGTTACATAAAATTCCTTGGCGATATTTCCTTAGTTACTGAACTTAGAAAATCAGGAAATATTAAAGAAATAATGTTACATGTAGAACAAACATTAAAAAAGGATCTTTTTTAAATAACGTAAAAGATGAGATCCCAAATTTTAAAAATAGTGTATATAAATTCATGAAACAACATGATTTTAAAATTTATTTATTATGGAATCTTGACGGTTTCAATCATTAGAGCACAGTGTAGGTACATGGTATAAACCAATTACAAAGATTCACAGATGTTTTAGGTGTAGTAAATTAAGTACCAAGTTAGATAAGAAATTTCAAGTTAATTTATAGTAAGCAACACACACTATTCAAGTGAACTAACGGTAATCGACTGAATATGAAAAGTATAAAAAGTAATTGCTTAAGGATTTTCTATGAAATAAATTTGTTCACGGCTCATTTCTGCGATAGGCATTACCGATATCAGTTAGAAGAAGAAATTAATCTTGCATTAGATATCATGCTTTTGATGGAATTTACTGTTACAATACAGTAATAATAAGTTCGCGATAGATTAGACCGTGAAAGCACCTAAAGTGAACAACGCTTTGAATGTAATTTTCAACCGAGATAAGACTAGCGGTTTACAGTGGAGTTCTGGTACCAACACTGAAACAAGCAGCTGACAGACGAGAAACGGAAGTAGAGAAACTGAATGCAGCGGAAATGAGATCTCTCATCCGTGTACTGGCATCATTATATCCGTTATTCCGTTACACAGTTAAACAGTATATAATTTATATTTAATAAATAATTTATATTTAATAAAGTATTCATATTGAGTTCTAGTGTCAACTATAATGTTTGGAAGCTAAGCCTGGAATTGACAAAAAAGAATGAAAGAAGACTGAATGCGGTGGAAATGCGATTGCTTAGGCGCTTTTGTGGAAAATCTGTTTTCGGTAGAGTGAGGAATGAACAAATTAAACAGAATGAAGAAATAATCGCTGAAATAGTTGGTTATGTGGCACGTATGAGCGAGGAAAGAATGGTAAAAAATATATGAGGCGAGTGATGAAGGCAGCAGGAACAGAGGGCTTCCCCTAAAGATCTGGCATGATCCGATAAACCTTGACGATGGTCCTATTAAAACTTCAATAATTGAAGAACGTGCATGAGAAGATGTACGAGAGAAGATGCGGTCGAAACAAAAGTGGTGTACCAGAATAGAAGAGTATGGCATCATTTCCTCTCTGCCCATCCCTGCGTGGAAACGGCGTGATTAGTTAAAATAAGAGGTGGAGAAAGTTTAGGAAAGGGAAGGGAAGAAATAGAATAATAACATTTTATGTAATAATATGGGTCCGGGATGTAACCGAGAAAAATTTGGTAAGAATGGCGTTCAATATTATATACATTTATTTATAAGGTAGGGGATGGGGTAACCAGGAACAAGGTTAACTTTTAGTTAATTTGCGGCACACCTGA
>JADDOH010003022.1:0-46414 GCA_016648135.1 Agrypnia vestita
AAAACAAAATTTCATTACATTAGTGACTTTTTTATTGTTGAATATCTTTGCTAAATCTTCAAATGACGGGTATAAAAACAAAGAAACACCTCGGCAAATTTCTCACTGAGGTGCTTCTGAGATAAATAAAAATAACTGTCACTACTCAAGGAAGTCTTTAAAAACAAATGCCATCTCAGTTTTCATTTTATATATGTTTATAAATAAATATTTAACTTTTTAATGTGGATATTGCTGTTTGCTACCAAATAGTGGACATTGCTGCTTTTGCTATTTACATAATAAAAGAATTTTACCTTCCATTAAAATTCCTATTTTGTTTCCCTCGACGCCTGGAATCCATTATGAGAGAACAGCCTGCTGTTTCGCCACTAGACACGTTATATTTGACTGCCTATATTGGCGTAAAAAGAGGCGCTAATGAGCTCTGGGGGCATTGTTGCTTGGGGTTATCTACTATCTCTCTTTGGTAGAATTTTCGGAAGGTGATTTCACTCTGCCAGCTTCCCCTTGACAAGATCTCCTCTATCGGGTAGTTTTCCAGCCAATTCAACGAAGCCACAGCAGAACGAACACTTCCTGGTGTTGCTTCCACTCCAGCCTCTCTTAGGATTGACTTGATCCAACCACCTATCATTGTCCGTGAAGCTGGCTTTACTTCACCTGCTGTCGTCACAAATAGTTCTTTCATGTCCGGCTTTCGTCTCGGCTGTGAGAGTGAGACCAGCTTTCGGATCCAAAACAAGGGGTTGATGTTCCTTTCATCCGATGCGCTCAACCTCCATCCCGATTGTTTGTGTCTTGCCGTGTCAGTCTTCGCTCCAAAGGCTGGCCATAGCGTTATGGAGTCTCCTTTGTCGATCAATCGGTCCGGGGTGACTCTGAGAAGTGTCAGATCTTGGACTCTTCGCCCAGATGCCATGATGAGTAGTATGGCCGTCCTCCTTGACACGTCATACAGGCTGTTTCCTTGGCGGGTTTTCACGTAGCCACTCCACCACTACTCGGGGGTTCCAGATCGGGGTCTCTCAGTGCATCCACCAGAAACCGAGATGGCTTTAAGGACGTGCCTGACGAGGAAGTTCGAGCTAATCTTATCTGCATCAAGAGCTGGGCCACAGAAGGATACGATTGCCGATTTGTGGACCAATATTGTTCGAGGGGCTAGCCCTTCGTGGATGAACAGGTTGGCCAGATATCTTGCCACTGTTGCAGGGGGAGGGTTATGAAGTTGGACAGAATGCGTGGTACACCATCGCTGCCACCTATCCCAGGCCGGCTTGTAGGTGTTCAGCGTTGAGCCTCTCCAGCCAGATCTGAACAGCTGCTGTTCCTCCTGGCTCCAATCCGCTATAGCCTGTTCCCACCCACTGCTATTCTCCAAACTTCCAGTTGGAGGTCCGATACCCTCGGTGGGGGAAACCCTGTCGACGTATCGATCAGGACGCTCTTCAGATCTCTTACGCTTATTGGCCCTCCCTTTTCTCGTTGTTTGAGATCGGCCCTCCAGAATGTCTTCTCCCATCTTGGCACAACTAGCAGAAAGGTGCCTCTTGCCAGGTTCAAGTGCGCCAGTACTCTTGGGACGAGATTCGGCGGCGGAAATACCCAGGCCAGCTCGTAATCCCAATGCTGACTGAATGCGTTGAGATAGGAGGCCGAGCAATCGGTTGAGTCTAGCGACACGTAGTTTGGCACCACATGGGCGGTGGCCGATGCGAAGAGGTCGATCTGAGGACGTCCCCATATTCGGAATATTTCCTCTGTCGCTGGTTCCAGGAGGTGCCATTCCGGGAGTGGTGTCCCCCGTGAGAGTCGGTCCGCAATCCCGTTGTATCTCCCTGGAATGACTGCGCTGTCAGAGATATTTCCTGCTGGTCGATAAACTCTAGGAGGTCTCGAGTTATCTTCAGAAGGCCCAATGATCTTGTCCCCCCCTCCTTGTTGATGTAAGCCACTACTGTCTTGTTGTCTGTCTGCAGTAGGGTCTTCGTTCCTCTTAGCAGGTAAGCGTGATCCCTGATCACTGCGTAAACAGCGAAGGCTTCTTTCTGGTTGGAATGCCCCCGCATCTGCTCTGGGGTCCACTGGCCTGATATCGTCTTGTCGTCCACCTGGCCGCCCCAACCTGCGTCCGCTGCGTCTGTAGTCAGGAAGTGGGAGAAGGGGGCTTCGTGTATTGGGCAGGACTCCCCTACGGCCTCCAACCACCACTCTAGGTCTTGCCGAACCGCGGCAGGAAGCTCCACTTGTCTGGATGGCTCGTGCCTCTGCAGCTCGCGGCTGAATCTCTGCAGTCTTCGGCAATGCAAACGACCCCGAGGGGTGGCGAAGTTTGCGAAGTTGAGTCTCCCCAAGAGGCCTAGAACCTGCTTGGGGGAGCAACTGCCGGCCTCGATCGGGCGCGCAGTACTTGGCGAAGGCCAGAGCACTTGCGGTCCGAGAGGGATTTCTGGTTGGCTTCTGAATCTCTGCAGTCTTCGGCAATGCAAACGACCCCGAGGGGTGGCGAAGTTTGCGAAGTTGAGTCTCCCCAAGAGGCCTAGAACCTGCTTGGGGGAGCAACTGCCGGCCTCGATCGGGCGGCGCAGTACTTGGCGAAGGCCAGAGCACCTGCGGTCCGAGAGGGATTTCTGGTTGGCTTCGGTGTCCCAAGTAATGCCCAGAAACTCCAGCTTTTGGGTAGGTATAAGGATACACTTGTCGCGGTTGATGCACCAACCCAGATGCTGGAACAGATTGACCGTCTCTACTGCCTGGGTCGCTAGCAGGTCCCTTGACTGATTGGCCAGAAGGAAGTCGTCCAGGTAGACTACGGTCCTTATTCCTCTCTTCCGCAAGAGTCCCGCTAGCCAGTTTGACAGCGTTGCGAACATTCTCGGGGCTGATGACAGGCCAAAGGGCAGGCAGGTCATCTGGAGAAGTTCCCCTTGGTAGTACAGTCTCAGGAACTTTCGGTGCGATTCCGCTATTGGTAGGTGAAAGTATGCCTGGGTTAGGTCGATTTTCACCAACCAATCTTTGGGCTGGAGGAAGTCTGGGACCCGAAAGTGGTTGAACAGCTTGAAGGGTTTCGCCTCCACAAAGGCATTCAACGCCTTCAGGTTGAATATCGGCCTTAGGGAGTTGTCCGACTTCGGAGTTAGAAACAGATTTGAGATGAAGCTCGGAGAATGATCTGCTCTTTCCAGCACGCCTGACATCTTCAGGGCCTGAATGTGACTCGACATGTCTCGAGACTCCTTCGTGCTGAAGCTGCTCAACAGCTGCCTGGTGGGGAAGACTAACGGAGGTTTGGCCACAAAGGGGATTCTCGCGCCCTTGAGGATTCTCAGCACTATAGGTGGTGCCCCGAACTCCTTCCACTTGCTTTGGAACCTCCTCAAGCGTCCTCCCCAGAACTGGTTGTTCAGCCTCGCGTCATCTTCTACCTCTACGGCTACGGTCACCAGCGGGTTTTCGGCCGTGGTCTGCCTTCCGGATAGGTCTCCTGTTCGGGTTCCCTGGGCCTCGCTCCCTGTTCCTCGGCTCCGGCAGAAAGGGCTTACGGGACTGGAGGTATCCCTGGTTCGGAGCTCGACGAGAAGTTGACGGCTGGGGCTGAGATGTTGACGGTTGGGCCAGGTTTCGGGTTGCGGGCGAGACCATCACCTTCTCCTGGCCCCCGTTCTTTAGGATATACGCCGATAGCTCTTCCCTATTGAACAAGTATCCCGAGCTTGGAGGGATTTTGGCCGCACCTTCTCGCACGAAAGGGTCTTTGAAGCCCTCCAATATGGCCTTTCGCCGGTTCAGTATACACTCTGCCCGTCTGCCGCACACAATCTGCAGGATGTCGTCCGAAATCTTATTGTACGGAGCATCGCTGGTGAACATCGACTGAATCCGCTCGAAGAGAGCCGAAGCGGACAGATCCGTGCCGGGTTCGGATGCCCAATTCACCAGCGATTGCATCCCGTCTCTCAGGGTCTCTCTCTGGGCGAGCAAGGCGTTTGAAAGCGCGGCGAGCGATCTTTCCAGCAAGCCAGTATGGGTCGGCGCGTTATCGACCCTTCTCAAGTCGTCGTTCACCGACAATTCCACAAATGTGGGAGTCGCCGCGTAGGTTCTCTGCGTTTCCGCATAGCGAACGCCTGACCACTCGTCGGAATCGAAGTGTTGCAACTTCGAGATCTGTTCGATCCGCTTCGGGTCCGCTCTCGGTACTGGCGGCTCCTTCACGACCGTGCTGAGCTTGCCGAACTCCAGCGTATTCTTCGCCCTTCTGAGGCTCGGCGGCGGCCATTCGTGTTCCGGCGTTGGCGGCGTTGTTGATGCAGGAGCCGCGCCGCCCGCTAACAAGGCCTCCGTCAGAGCAGTCACCTGTTTTAGCAGGTGGTCTACACGCGGGTCGTATGCTACGCGGCGTCTCTTTCGACTCGGTTCTTCGAAAGAAGATCCGTCATTCGAGGATACCGGCGAAGGAGCTTGCTCGTCCGCCATCTTGTTAACAAATCGTTTGACGAAATTCACGGGATTTACACTAAAATATCAACGTCCTGTCGCACTATGTTAAAAATTTGTATAGTCTAATGTTTGTTAACCTAGGGATCAAAAATTAAGGGGGTAGGTTGCAATAGAAACACAAAAAATCACAACAAAAGTTGGCGTGTCTAAACGCGTGCCAAATGGCGCGAAACAACGACGTTATATGGAAGAAAAACCGTTGCGCGAACGAAACCGGAAACAGGGATACCAGCGGGAATAAATTGTCGCAAACAGGGAATCAGAGGGGGTAGGAACGCGTGTCTAGTGGCGAAACAGCAGGCTGTTCTCTCATAATGGATTCCAGGCGTCGAGACGGAACACAAAATAGGATATTGCTGTCTTTGCTATAATGTTTCACTTTAGTATGAAGCAGCCATTTTGTCATGTGACACATCATTGGGGTTTGATTGGTTCAAATGGATATTGCTGCCTTTGCTTTTAATAGTGATTTGGAAACATGATTTTGCATGGGTAGAGCTATATTTCCTAGAAAATCTCGAATTCAGTACATTCTAAATAATTAATCCTCGATGGCTGCATTCAAAATATATTTTTTTAAATATTGTTGTCTTTGCATTTATACTCCTCAATTGAAGGTTGATATTTTATGCACTTTAAACCCAAGCAAGCGCTACTGACTTCATCTATCAGTCAGTTTGTTTTATTGATTTTTATATTGTATAACACTGAGAACAAGGATACAAAGTATTTTGAGGGAAAAAAGCCATCGCTAGATTTTTCAGGGTGCTAAGAGTGTCCGAAAATCAGAGTTCTAAGTAGGTACTCTAAATTTCCTGTTTGCAGTGGCATTCGATTTCAATTTCTTTCCAGATTCTCAAGTTTCGTCCTCGAGTCGAACACTTGAGCCCAGATGCTGTCTTAAAATTCCGCAAGTTGCCTCTCCCAATCATCAATTTACATCCATTGAGAACCATCTAATTCCAAATACTGCATGCAGACTAATTCCTATAATATGTAATACTCTAATAATAATAGTATAATACTATTCATTCACAAATCAATATAGACATACATATTTTCAGACTCAATCAAAATTAATTCAAAAAGAATAATTTATTGCAATTGACAATATGATCACTGACGCAACAGATAAAACAACTTCTTTGTATGATTATACCTTTTGTAATATAATATGATATTATTTATATGAAATTACGTTAAACCATTAATGCTCACAATGTATGGTCATATCATGCCTGTGTTTGTGCTAAACTAGTTAATACTACATCGGAATACTTAATTATTTTAATTATCTGGTCCAGGCTTCTAAATTAAAATCTTTCGATTAAGTCTTCCAAAAGAACAAGTAACGAGTTTACATTATTGCTGGTACTTTAAACGCATGGGCTCCATTTCATTTACAGTTATGCTGGCCTTCTCAAAACACTTTTTCACTTTAGTCTATATATCTCACCTAATATTTTAAGCTTAATTTCAAAAGCTTCGGTAATTGGCGAAAGTGACCAGAACGTGAACGAAGTAACCGCAGTTCGCTTTGACTGTTTTTGGTGGTTGTCCATCCATCCATGTAAACAGTACATGTCACCCAAAATGTCTTGGCGTGACACCTCTGTCCTAGAGTGATACAAAAGTGTCTTCCACTCAAAACAATGGATCGGCCAATTTCAAGATGTTTTAAAAATGACACATTACAGGCTGCCCTCGAGCGTGAGAAGACGCACATCGCAGATTTCGCACCCGAGGTGGCGTGGGTGACACGCAGCGGAGATAGTGAACTGGCCGAACACATCGCCGTCCGTCCTACATCAGAGACAGTCATGTACCCCGCCTACGCCAAGTGGATCCAGTCCTACCGAGACCTCCCGCTCCGCCTAAACCAGTGGAACAATGTTGTGGTAATGATTTTTTTATCAACATAATGATTGGATTATACAGATAAGATAATTAAAAGAGAATTTTAAAAAATATTTTTTGTATAATTTCAAGTTGTTAATAAATGCAGGGTGTCTTGCTAGTAGCAAAAAATTTTGGGGCGTTAAATTTTTTAAATTTTTCTTTCTTGTTTTTCATTCATTGAAATGTCATGAAAATGATGTATGTATAGTGAACATTAAAAATTCATTTAGTTTGATACAAGCCAAATTAAATTATTAAAACCTTGCATAAAAATCTGATTAAAAAATTAAAGACGTCAACATTGTCCCTCATAAAAATGTCCTTAGGTTTTCAGTAACCTCTCTGGGTCGGCCAGAGAGGTCGCATATACACAGCAGAATATCCCAGAAAATTATATAAAGAATGAGTGTCCCTCATCTTTTCAGTATTGTTGCCAATTGTAACATTTGTTAAATTGTTATAGTCTGATTAATTAAAGTGTGTTTGATTGGCAGAGATGGGAGTTCCAGCATCCACAACCATTCTTGCGCAGTCGAGAATTCCTCTGGCAGGAAGGTCATACAGCCTTCGCATCCAAGGAAATCGCCGACCAGGAAGTCCTGGACATACTTGGTAAGACTACTGTGTATTCACTATTATAAAAAATAGCAGTCTGTGGAGATGGAATGGAATAACTATTTTTATTTTCGTCTGGGTCCTAGAGTGTAATTGAGCAGAAATTTAAAATGTTGTTGACATTCAATATAATATACATTTACCTATACCATGTGATTCACTCAAGCCTGGGTGTTTTGTGATGTATGTCGCTTCTGTAATTGGGCCTCCTGGCCTATTGAAGCGTAAAAAAATATATTTATCTCGGAGAGGAGGTGGGGAAGGATGCACAGGGTCCTACAGAGTAACCACGCAAAATTGGATTTATACTGATCAAAAACTGTAGGGTTTTATAAAAACAGAAAAATTGACATTTTTATATACATACAGGGTGTCTAGTGGCCAGTAGCAAAAACTTCAGGAGAGTAATTCTCATTTAATGAAATGTTGACAGTTATAAGACAGAGATCAGATGAGTGCTCATGAAAATGGTGCTATCCAATTTGTGCGATGACGGACGGAATCGCCACCACCGCAGGCGGGTCGGGAATGGGAAAGAAATATTTTCCTTTCCAATCTCCGCCGATAATGATTGAACTCCTGACATGCAAAATACACTCGGCCAAAGCTAACTACGTCCACAGCTGACAAATTATACTTACAGCTTTTTCCTAGTGTGTCGAGTGCGGATTCAATCTCCAATTCTCCCGGCTTCCTCGAATCCGGAACAGATCGATCTGTCTATTCCGAAAGGCTGATGTGAACTGATGGATTCTCATATCACGCCAAAAAATGGAATGTCAGTTCTCAAAAGAAAAAGACACCGGCACACACACTTTCCAACTGCCACTGGGCGGATTTTTCGAAAGTTTAAATCCTGGATAGCGGTTGGCACAGAATACCTCAGATGTCAGTTTCGACCAATCAAAATCATTTTGCGGCTGGCGCCCAGCGACATCAAAATTTGCAATTTTTTTTAATATTCCTGATTTATTTTCTGTGAAACGGACGAAAATTTATTATATGGAATATAATTATATCTTAAAACGGTGGGTTCCTTTGTGTGAAGAATATTTTTCGTGATTCAACCATGTTTTCAGAGCTGTACGCGAGAGTTTACACAGACCTGCTGGCCATTCCTGTCGTCAGAGGTCGCAAGACTGAAAAGGAAAAGTTTGCCGGCGGTGACTACACCACAACGGTGGAGGCCTTTGTATCAGCGAGCGGACGAGGTATTCAGGTAATTAAAAGTAAATCATCATCGATTATTCCCGACCATATTACAATTCATCTCTAATATGTTGATATATTCAATCTACTCTCGAATGTCAGAGGCAGCATCAACCATTAATATTCACTTATCAAAAAATACTCATTATTTGATCATTTTTTCACCAACCGTCTCGATCAGAGAGTGCTGCGTCTCAACCTCCCATTGCCTCACAAGTCTCACATTGCAATTATGTTATAGGGAGCGACCAGCCATCACTTGGGTCAGAACTTTGCCAAGATGTTTGAGATTATCTACGAAGATCCGGAAACGCAAGAAAAGAAATACGTCTACCAGAATTCTTGGGGATTGACAACCCGGACAATAGGTAATTATTACAGTAAAACCTCGTTAATTCGAAATCCAAGGGACCCAAAAAATAAATTTCGAATTAGGGGCCCCCTTTAACTTGTTGAGGACCCCAAAAATTTCACTCAAAATATAGGTCAAGGCCTTTTTTTGTGATTTTTCTTTTTACGAAAAAACCATGAAAACATGCGTATATTAAAAAACACACATTCATATTATTTTATCGTAAGTGTCAAAATGCAACAATTTTTTATCGTTTAAGTAATAAAAAATCTTTTTTTGAATTCCGATACTGTTGACAGTGCAACATTTTCCGAAAAATAATGATTATTTTTTATTTGTTTATTAGAGACAACACTACTATTATTATTTGATGCCTACCTAATAATCTTCTTCTGTGTGGTATATTTTGTTGCACGGCACGGCACACGACCGGACATCGCACTCATAACACATAAATATGATACACTTTCACACACACACATATTTCAAATAAACGCAACAAAATTGCATTGTATTTTTGTTAATAAATCACTGTTAGTATTCAATTGAATCATAAACCAACAAAAACTGACAAATATCGCAAAACATATCGTATATATTTGTGTATACATGTACAAATAAATCGAAAATCGAAAAAAATTAATTGTATTTCCCGCGCATTTATTGTACGTGACCTTGAATGACGGAATATTTGAATTTCGATTGCGCAAAACGTGTTCGGGGCGACATCTACAACTATTCTATACGATTTTGACGGCAGAAAAACTTCTGTTTTGATTGTTGATTTAAAATATAATCAGTGATGTTTTTGAGTTGAAAATGGAACAACAGGTCACCACGGGATTTCTCTACTGGGAAAAAATCACATTTTTCAAATTCAATACGCGGCCGTCGAGAAATAATTAATTACGTTCTGGACACACGGGTGCGCCCTGGCCCCTGGGGACAGTCGCGCCCCGCCGCACGGGTGCGGCCTGGCCTCAGAGGCTTTAAATGTACTAAAAAGTAAAAAATTAATTTTCTGCCAAAAAAATTTTGACTCTACAAATAAAGGTGTGGGCGCTTTACCCTCATCAACGAATCAAGAATTCTGAATCGAGAAGAATCAGAATTCTGTAAAATGAAGTGTCCTCTTTGAAGTATGTACTTTGAAATAACTTTGAAGTGTGTGTAGTTTGTAGTGTACACTACACTTCAAAAGGTATGAAGTGTACGCTTCAATATAATGTAGTACTACATTGTAGTAATTAGTACAGAGCGGACTCATCTCTACTCATGTTACATATTCTCATGTACTACGCAAAGAATACAACTTCCCAATATATACTTTCATTTTAAGAGTTAACTCTACATTCAAAGTCCGTAATATCAATGATAAAATTAATGCATAAGTTTTTGCCATTAATAATATGCATAATAATTTTGTCTTTAGGTGTGATGATTATGGTGCACGGAGACAACCAGGGGCTGGTGCTGCCGCCCAGGGTGGCCTGCATGCAGGCCGTGCTGGTCCCCTGCGGGATCACAGCCTCCACCACCCCCGAGGACCGCAAGGCCCTCCTGGATTCCTGCCAACAGCTAGAAACAACCATCTCCGCGGCCGGTGTCAGAATACAAGGAGACTATCGAGACAACTACTCTCCGGGTTGGAAGTTCAACCATTGGGAGTTGAAGGTTGGTGCTTTTTCGTAAAATGAAAGAAATGTACACATGGTCTCTAGAATGACGCAACAAATACTTTGACCTTTAGAAACAGCTCTGAAACGAGAGATCAGTCTCATCCGTGTACACCACAGAGGTTATGAGAACAAGATCTCATACGTCACTGGATGTCTCATCACGTGTTCAAAACATTGAAGTTTTCAGATAGAAGTTATTCAAGGCACATTTTTATTGTTTTAATTACTTATTTTTATTTATTCATCTGAACCATAACATCTTCATTCGTAACGCTGTCCACCCAGCTTATTTTAAGTTATCTTCTGTAGATCCACGTCTCGAATGCCTCAAGTTGTCTTATCAATTCTTCAGTAAGCGTCCGTGCTTCCATTCCATAAAATAATATGGAGAACACGTAGCATGTGACCATTCACATTCGTAATCCAAAGTTGAAATCATGACTGCAGAACATCTTTTTCATGCGGATAATGTTTGCACGAGCTTGCTCAATGCGACGTTTGATTTCAACAGAAGGATCTCATCTTTTATTTAGGCCTGGTTGCGCCATCTGAAGTAAATTTAACTTTTTTACCATCAGCTGAGAGTAAACTCAATTTTGGGTTGCACAAATGTCTTTTTTACCACTGTCAAACCAATAATAAGGCTAATAGGGTGCCAAGCGGAATAAACCTCAAACACCGCATTTGTCTATGGAATTTGATTTATTTCAGTTTTTTACCACTGGCAATAAGTACGTACTTTTGCGGTTAAAAACCAGTTCAAACAAACCACTCTACTCTATGAAACAAACCAAACAAATGTCAAACCATCGCTAAAATAACGCGAAATAAAAAGATTCATTTTAATGTTTACAAATTTCAATACGACAATGTCATTGACAAAATTCAAATGACAAGTACCTGTATGTACAAATGTCACATTTTCAAATCAGCTGTGAGAGGACGGCCATTTTTTTTACCAACGTTTTTACCTTTACCCACCGATCTTGGAGAGTAAAAAAAAGTTACTCATGTATGTACTTCGGCGAGTAAAATATTTTTTACCATCGATGGGGCAACCCGTTTTAGTAAAAAAGGTTACTCGGGTAACTTTTTTTACCTTTACTTTAGATGGCGCAACCGGGCCTTAGTTTCACTTTCATAATTGTTTCAAAATTTTCAAGCTCGTAGTAATTTTACTTTTTTAGTATACATGCACCACAAAGCCTTACTTTGTAGACTTGAAATGATAAACACATAATTATTTATGTACAGAAATGTTAAAAAAGTCATGTCTCGATTAGGGTGTGCCGATTCGCATCGAGCTCGGACCCAAGGATATGGCGCAGGGGCAGTTGGTAGCCGTCCGACGAGATACAGGAGCCAAGATCACTATGAAGAGAAGCACCGCTGTGGAGGAGATCCTCCGACTGCTTGACACCATACAGAGTGACATGCTGGCCAAGTGAGTTCAACGCTTTGCTTATCATCGAGACATTCTAAAGTTTTATCATTTTAACCCAACAAAAAGTTTAATAAATAAATCATTCAAAGTAATTTGAGTATTTTGTGTACATGTACATCTGACATGGTTGTTAGCAGCACCGGAATTGAGAAAACATCCAAGATTTAGCATCCAGGTAAAATATGCTCGTGTTAAAAGCATCAACAATTAACGAAGATGTTTGAATGTTAACTATCACGCCATTTCCCCAGAGGGCTAGACAGAGTTGATAGAATGCCACTCTCTTCTCCTGGCATGCCGCTTTTGCCTCGTCCACTTTCATACACTTCCTCATGCATACTCTTCAGTTGTTGATGCTTTTAACACGATCATCCTCCAATATTTGGTTTATCTGATCATGCCAGGTGTTCCGCAGATGCCCTCTGTTTCTGCTGCCTTCGGCACTCGCCTCAAATTTTCTTTACCATCCTTTCCGCGCTCATTCATTCCACATGGCCAAAATAGACACAAATATTTTAACTTGGTTTAAATAAGTGTCGATTGATTGTCATAATAGTTAGGCAAAAAGCATAGATTTTGCGCTTTCCACCAATCAAACAACCCATTTTCGTAAAAAATCTATGCTTTTTGCTTAACTGCTGCCATTACCACTGATCAAGCAAACGGCCCTTAATGTCTCTTACCCTTCAGTTATGATTTATTCATTTAACATGTCAATAACAATGGGTTTTTTTTATTCAGGGCCACGGTAGAGCGTGACGCCCACATGATCCAGGTGGACAGTTGGGAAGAGTTCAACAAGGTCCTGGATGGGAAGAACATCATCTTGGCTCCGTACTGCGGCAGGGAGGTCTGCGAAGATGCCATCAAAAAAGAGAGTGCAAGGTAAAAAAAACTGATGAATTTCAAAGCGAGAGTTATTATGTGAATACTTACACTTGAGTGAGTACAGTTAGCATACCCATGACGACAGACTGACATTAAGATCATGGCACCATGGAAACAAAAATAAAAGGTATATTATACAGGGTTGTATCAGAGGTAGTCCATAATACTTTATAGGTAGATTCCTGAAAAAATTCCTGTTCAAATATCTACATTTTTTACTACAGGTTTTAATCGTTTTATTTGACTCGTGTTAAAGCAAAATGAATTTTTAATTACTCCCTTTCTTTTAACTCGTAGCGTCTCCTTGTCTGCTGAAAAAACTTTGGATTGATTTTTAACCCTTTTCCCGTGATACAATCGAGCTGAAAAAAATAAAAATAAAGCGACGATAAAAATTTTGTAACAAATTTTTGTTTAAAATTTTTTAATAATTGTATAATTTTGGATTTTTCGAAATTTTAACAATTTATATATTGTTTAATTTTCGAGCCCGGCGCGTGGAGTAGGCGCGAAACCTGTTTCAGTGAGAAAGGGAGTATAATAAAAACTTGTTTTTTATGGGTTAGTTTTTACTCCATATAAGTTACTTTCGTGATACTCAAAGTAAGTAGAAATATTGAGAAAAAAAATGCAAACGGGATCCTAAACCTAAAAAAAATGTTTTATTGTAATTTTTTTATGTACACAGGGTTTTATCAGTAATATTAATTACATTTGATGTTTGTTAACTTGGATAACTTAGGTTGGATAACACTTGGATAAATAATAAAATATTTATTTTCAGAACGGAAGAGGTGGAGACCAGCGAGGGTGCTAAACTCCCAGCGATGGGTGCCAAGGCTCTCTGCATACCCTTCCAGCAGCCTCGCGCCCTGGTCATGCAAGACAAGTGCATCCACCCCGCGTGCTCGGAGAAACCTCGGTACTTCACCCTGTTTGGCAGGAGTTACTGAAGACCTCGTCTTCCAGAGTTATTTATTATCTACTTTAAAATGGAATTACAAATGTATTACTATTGCCGATTACGCGGGTACAAAACATGCCATTAAATGTTTTTTGCATTTGCGTTCGGGCAGAGTAGTGATTCGTTGTTCCTGTGTCCATGTAAAATTTACGACATTTTATCATTTTTCACTCCGTAATTTTATTTAATTTACAAGACTGTTTTTTTTCATCTACTTTCAACATTATATTTTTATATTTAAAAAAAGAATACAAATAATTAGAAATTTGAAAACTGGTTTCATTTTATCAATTTCCTGTATAGGGGATCTGGGGCACAGTGGATCTCTTTTTTTCAAACTCCTTACCTTAAATCTATGTGGTGCATTCAATGTTTTTTTATTACAAATAGTGTCAGATGTTCTAACTAGCATATTCTAGAGATGATAGAATCTGAAGGAATTATGCACTATCAAACTCTCTTGAACACTTCCCAAAGTGGAACACTCCACAACACTCTGGAATCGATTGAGAAATTCTCGTAAACACTGGATATATCGGTGTACTGTAAATATGTAGAAGGGTATTCGACATTCGAAAAAGGCAAATCCCGCGTGGAACAGTCATTTTTTGACGAGTGCGACATTACCAGCCATAAAACCAAATAACCAAACCAAACTCATAAAAAAAGTGTAAAATATGAAACATTAATTAATTTCGAATGTTTCATTTGTTAGTCAAGTTTATTTATTTATTTATTAATTGAAATTAACGGACATAGTCCAATAAAATATATTACATGACATGGACAACATAAAATACAAGAGAATAAAAGTTATAGCAATTTAAAAGAAAAGCAAGGACAAATGAAAAGTACTAACAAGATGGAGACAAGATCTAGACTAAGTTGATCCTATTTTCATAGCACAGGCTTTTAGCTTAGTTTGAGAAGAGTAAGAATATTGATGCGACACGTATTCCATGTTGGCATATCTATTTAAAAAAATATATGTCTATGTATGTCTTTTTTTATAATGGTGTCATTTGATTCACTGTACCCCCCCCCCCACCATAGGGGTACAGTGAATCAGATCAAGGGTCACAAAACACAATAGGATTTGGTAAATAATGCTATCTTCGATGAAGCGTGTGTTTCAAAATAATTGGATTTTCTCGGTTACTGTTAGTATTTTTATAAAATTATTCCTTCAATTTAGTTTTTTTAAGATTGTATATTATGGATGTCTCACAGAGACGAAATTATATTTTTTATGGCAATGTAGGTATGGAAGTCTTTTGGGTGTTCATAGGGCTTACAACCTATCATACGGGTGGCTTAAATGATCACTTTACACATTGTAACGTTCACATTTCCACCCATGATAGAATACCACGTCTATCAAATTTTTGGAAGTTGTATATATTTAAATTTTACAACCCGTTTCATATGTATGTTGTAGTAATCATTAGCGCGACTGGCATCCAAATCTTTTAGATTCCCCTTAATAACCACATATGTCACTAATGAGATATCTATTTTTTTATTGGAATTTTTAGCAATATATGTGTAATGAGATTCTTTAGAATTATTAGTATTACATTAGAATACACCTGAAATATCATTTCAATTTTTTAAACTCCTTTTTGACCATTTTTTTTTCATTCGGAATATTTTGAGTTTATCCAAATTTTTCAGAACACAGTACTGGATTTTGTCCCAGGTACATCATTAATCAAGATATGTATTATCGATATCTCAGAGACAAAATTATATTTTTTATGGGAACGTAGGTATGGAAGTCTTTTGGTGTTCATAGGACTTATGACCTATTATTGTACATTTATTTATTAGCTTAGAATTGGTATTACGTATTACTTTTTTTTAATAGAAATATGTACACGGAATAAATGTCATATCAATATTCTTACTTGAAGTGCCATTAAAATTAAATCAACTCTCTAATCTCCTGGATGAGGTTTGAATCCCCGATCACTGGATCACTGAGCAAGTTTAGTGTCAACCACTAGATTAATTAAAATACATACAAAATTATTTACATTTATTCATATACTAAAATCAAATTGAATTTAAATACAATCATTTTACCTTAAAATCTTATTAATTGACGACTTAGAGACAGGAGTGACAATAAAAATAATGAAAAATAAGTACATAATAAGTATGATGCAATAATAATTACCGCCATCTCTGAAATATGTGACAAACTATCTAACACGTAAAATATGGTGGAGCTTATTTTGTGATGTCTTTTATCAGGGTAACCCGAAAATACCTGCTTGGGGTTATTTTCTGAGTAGGTCTTACTTTCGGGAAAACACATTATCATTATAATTCTTGTATGAAGTTCATAAGCAATCGTAATAATAATATTCGGAAAAAAAATTGTTATATCTTTGAAAAATGTACCTTGGAAAAATCACATTCGCATTCTGAAGGAAATTGACACTTCACTCTGAAGTAATGAAGCAGTATCTTTTCAAATTTGCCTACAAAAGAAAGAATTAACCGTACAACTGCTATTTATCCGCAATTTCATTAGTATTTAAATAAAAGTCTTTCCTGATAATCTTCGTAAAAAAACCAGTAATATATTTGGAAATGTATATTTTCACATCTTTCTTGTATTCCTAGCAGTGTAATGGTAAGTAACTCTTTCTTGATTTCATCCTCTGCATATGCACTTATAACAGTGGTTAGTATATCTCCTAGCATTTTTCATTGAGTCATTAATCACTCACAGACGCTAGTTTGAAGTTTGGTTAGGTTTTTCGCAAGATCATTTCTTACAGCCAAACCAAATCTGTGAATTCGCTTTCCTTCCGCGGGGTTTCCTTTCCAGAAAAAGGTGAAAACGCTCTCGACTTCAGTTATTAGCCCCTCCTTAGGATGTCTCATTTCACCAAGTGTGCAGATGTCTACTTGTACCTGGTTAGCTCCCTGGCAACAAAAGCAGACTTGAGCAATATTCCCAGTGTTGAAACCACGTTCCTGAAGCATCAACTACGATGGACAGGTCATTGTGTGTGTTTGACTGAGACACGGCTCCCGAAACAAATTATTAAAACCAAATTAATTAATCAATTAGAAAGACATACAGAAAAATCTAATTCACGAAAAAATATTAGGCTACTACTGGGATTCGAACCCAGGTCACCTTATTTCCGGGGCCGGTGCTCTGACCACTAAGCTATAGTAGCCCTCTATGTTTCCGTGAATATATTGACCTTATATGTAATTCTCATTTTAATTAACCCAGGTCAAAAGAAGGTGACCTGGGTTCAAATCCCAGTAGTAGGCTAATATTTTTTCGTGAATTAGATTTTTCTGTATGTCTTTCTAATTGATTAATTAATTTGTATTTTTATTACCGCCACCTGTAGTCCAAAGCTTTTTCATTCCCATAATCCAATACAGATGTCACTATTGATAATGACTAATGATAATTAAAATATATTATCTATACTTTAATTGGAGTTTAAAGCAATATACTTTATATGTGTAGATGTATGAGAATCTTCCGAATTATTAACATTACAGTAGAATATGCTTGAAAATTTCTTTTTTTTTCTTTTTTTTTCACATTGTAAGTATTTATTATTTTTTACAAAATAGGTCGGCTAAAATTTGAAATAGATCACTGAAGAGATAAATTATATTACCTACATGTAAAAATATTTAAAAAAGAAAAACACCAAATATAGGTAGTAAATCCTAAAAAATAAATAAAAAATTGCCTCATTCTCCAAATAAAAGATGGGCGCCTACAATATTGATATAGATTACAGTATTCTGTTGTTGCTGGAGGAAAAGCGCCCCACGCTTTTATTGGAGAGTGAAGCAAATATTTTTTGGCCCAAAATTTATTTTTTACTTTTTAGTACATTTATATATAAACGTTTTTTTTCATGTTATATAATTTTCTACTTCTTAGTCTTAATATTACCCAGCGTACAAAATCACTTCGGCAGGAAACTAGGGCCATTTTTTGGTGATCTCGTTTCCCATATAAAACTTGGATAAATTAATTGTGATGGATTAATTGATTAATTAAAAAATTGATTCGTGTATTGTCATTGAGACTATGTTTGTGTGCAAAATTTCAGCTCGGTTAGACATTGGGAAGCGGGTGAAATATCGATTATAAGATTCCGACCAGACAAACATGTGAAGCTAATATAATCGCGCGCTCCGGTCTCTACCGCCTAGAACAGGTCGGCAACATAAATAAGGACGGTATGTATGACGTGTTCTGTGATGCTTTTGTCTAAATTGACGTGTTCTAGTGAGATAAAAATAAATATTTCATCATCGATCAGCCGCTAATGTCAATGTAAATGTTGACTTCAAACTTACATATTCTATGAATTATCTTGAATGTTGACTTATGTCATCCAGAGGCGGGTTTAACTGTTAGTACAATCGATTTGGACTTCACGCGTACAATAAAAGTGTTTTTTATTATTTTTTAATAAAGAATATGTCTTCAGAAAAAATGCGTTAACCGGTCGGATGCCGGCCATACCTAACGCGGAATGTATCCTGTCTGCCGCGCAATTTTGCGCACGATTGCTGTTTTTTTAGACACTTTTTTGGGATGGTTATATTCATGTAAAAATCAACAATAATCGCTAAGAAGTTGCAGTTTCTGGTTTCTCAATAAACAGACGTCAATAATTACTTGTACAAAAATTACTTATTCATTGATTATGTAAATAAATAACGCAATTTACTGTCAGAAATGAACGCACATGTTTATCGAATAAAACCATGGAAGTAATAACAATAAAGATATTGTATTTCAATATTTTCGTTCTAAATATATGAAAGAATATAGAAGTACTTAATTTTAACACTTTTTTATTTAAAAATAACACTTTTTTAATAGATAAATAACCCAATTAATGCGCGGTTTGAAGACGACATTTGGAATGATTTTATGTCCGGTTTGCGCGGCAAATGGGGTTACTTGACAGAAAGAACTCGTTCATTCATTCAAAAACTTGAGATACAACTAATGATAAACTTGAAAAACTTATAAACGTAGGTAAATTAGGCCGAATTCGCATGGGGTACAAAAGTTTTCGCGCAGATTTGCGCTCCGGCACCGACCGAATCGAGCAAGTCTTACAATAGTCGCATATGATGGTAACATTTGACATCTCACAATTAAAAATATCAATTGAGAATTGAGCAGTAACAGAAATTTAGGGGTAAAAATCACTAAATATGTCTCAATTTTGTTATTTTCAGAATAGGTTAGAATGTCATCGTCACCTATTTCGGTAAACATAATGCATTGTAACACGGTGGTTCGTCATGACTGGTTATTGATCATTCATAATGAGAGGCAGGCACATTGCTTCCTACAATGCGAGAATATAAATAAATGTATTATAAAAGTGAAAAAAAAAATCATTATGTTTATAATACCGTACATAATGGTCAGAACTTTTTATTTATGAAACCAAACGAATAAATAATAAATGTACAATCATCATCTAGATAGCCGGACCGATCGGAATCGAAATCGGATAATCCTCGAGATAGCTGATTTATTGATACAACTTGAGATACGGTATTATAATGGACTTATTATTTTGGTACAATAAACTGTATTAATATTTTTAACTTGTTAAGTCGAGTATTGAGATTAATTTATAAGATAGCAAAAAGTTTATTAAAATATGTCAATCAAAATCTGGTTTTCTTCACGACAGCTTCAAGAGATCGCCAACCTGTCTGGGGCCCATAAAAATTCCAAATTTTTTTTGATTTTTATTTTTACGAAAAAACCATGAAAACACGCGTGTATTAAAAAAACACACACACATTCATATTATTTTATCGTAAATGTCGAAATGCAATGATTTTTTTATCGTTTAATTAAGTAAAAAAAAAAACTTTTTTTGAATTCCGATAATGTTGCCAGCGCAACATTTTCCGAAAAAATAATAATTAATTTTTATTTGTTTATTAGAGACAACACTACTTTTATTATTTGATGCCTACCTAATGATCTTCTTCTGTGTTGTATATTTTGTTGCACGGCACGGCATACAACGGAACATTGTAATTATGATACACTTTCACACACACACACACATATTTCAAATAAACGCAACAAAATTGCATGTATTTTTGTTAATAAATCACTATTAGTATTCAATTGAATCATAAACCAACAAAAACTGACAAATATCGCAAAACATATTGTATATATTTGTGTATACGTGTACAAATAAATCGAAAAAATAAATCGTATTTCCCGCGCACTTTGTGCGTGACCTTGAATGACGGAATATTTGAATTTCGATTGCGCAATATGCGTTCGTTCGGGGCAGTTCGGGGCGACATCTACAACTTTTCTATACGATTTGACGGTAGAAACTTCTGTTTTGATTGTTGATTTAAAATATAATCGGTGATGTTTTTGAGTTGAAAATGGAACGACAGGTCACCACGGGATTTCTCTACTGGGAAAAAATCACGTTTTTGAAATTCAATACGCGGCCGCCGAGAAATAATTAATTACGTTCCGAACGCACGTGTGCGGCCTGGCCCGGGGCTCATTTTAACAACGAGAAATCTGAGCCAAGCACCCATTAGAGATAAACAGTTTTCATTGTATACGGACAAATATTATAATTTTAAATAAAAATTTAAAAATGTTTAGTAAAAAGACAGTCATTATTTATTAAATATTGTGATATAAGATAGAAAGATAAAAGACCGTTATGGAAAAACGGTAGGTAGGTTCAGGAATTAATAATCAGCAGTTACTTTTTTATTGTTATAAGAGTTAGCTTATTATTATTAATAATACATAAAAATTGTATTGAATACCATAAATGTGATCAAAAGATCCATGCAATAAAATGTATTCATCCTACGTAAAGTATCGTAATTAACAATACATATTTTTAGTTCTAATATTTCGCATATTGTCGCTGTAGGTATGTATAATAAATCCAGTTTAGTGCATTCTCAGATGAACGAATCAATTCGTCAATTTTTCATATATATAATGGAGATAAACTTTAAAAAAACATTGCCGTTCATCTGGAAAGTCTACTTAGTAATTTTTTAAAATATTTTTTTATAAATCTAGTCTGTGCGATTATTTTTAAAACAGTTTTATTCGTTTATCTCAGGATGTACTAAAACGTCACAAAGGATTAATTATACAGCGATGATATATTTGATGATGAATGCCGGAATTTCGGGCGACTCTTTGGATTTCTAGTAATCCTGATGATCAGTGATTATTTTACAGTAAGACGTTCGTTTAATCCATAGATTTTTAAAATACGGGTTGTTTGATTGGTGGAAAATGTAAAAATCTTTGCTTTAAGCGAAAGATTAGGTACTAGAAACCAGGTTGATACAACCAACACCTCCTTATTGATACAACTGGCCCTAAGTACAGTGTCGCTCTTAGGCCCGGTTGTTTCAAGTTCGATCAAAGTAAGCGGCCGATCAAAGCATAGATTTTTACGAAAACGGATCGTCTGATTGGTGGAGAACGTAAAAATCTATGCTTTTAAAGAACGCTTACTTTAATCCAACTTGAAACAACCGGCCCTTAGGCAAATTTTAGAAAGCCACCCCAACTATTTTTATCGTTCCCCTATTGTTTTTTTTTAAATTAAACTCACCCACCACCCAATTTTAATGAATACATCAGCTTCATTCCATTATCCAATTTTTACAGCATAATTTTATAGACCTTGCCTATTGACATTTTCCCGGCACATTTTTTGTTGGATTTCTTTTGCACAACTATGAGGAATGTATCTCTAAAGATTCTTTTCCACTTTTTTATACGATATTTATTCTACTAATACTAAATCTCATTTTTTATTCCGCCTCTATTTTGCTGCCTCTTAAAATTTGCCGCTCCTGGGCATCACTTAACTAGCCGATGCCTACGGGACGTCCCTGCTGATGATGAGCCCAGCAATCCAAAAAAATCGCAAAGCATACAAAGCAATCGTCGAAAGGCTGGATACATAGGTACGGCAGATTAGCTTAGGAAACTTTAGAAAGAAGAAATAAAATTCAAGTACAATAAATATTGAATTTTCGATATTAAAAAAATATAATTTACGACTTTGTTTTGTGCTACGTGCACCGCGAGGACGCTGGAATTTAGATTTTATACATAGTATTCATGAATTTTGAATAAAAACAGAGTTTACTATAATTCTTTACTATCTTTTTATATATTACGACAAACTTATAAATATGTGTTTAATATATATTCGTTAAAATTTCTTCTGATTTTCCAAATGCAAAGGAATTGTTTTATTTTTCAAATCTTTAAAGAGCGAAATATCAGCTTTCGGTATTAGAAAAATCAATTTTTTGAAAAAAATACCGGTATCCAAAATACATCTGAATTGCTAGTGGGAGGCACATAGTAGAATTTTTCAGAAAACTTAACAAGAATGATTTATATTTCTCCGGCGTTTACATTGAACCTTATTAATGATTTTATATTTCTTGACAGCCAAGGTCCTCCTATTGAATATTTCTTATGAGTTTCTTATTCTTTACCTTTACACAATAATGCATTGCGCTATTATATTCGTACGTACAGTCTGTCAATAAAGTCTTGATCGTGGGTAAACTGAGAAACAAAAAATTATTTTACTGGCAATACTAGCAGTTCCGTCATTCTTGTCATTTTCTTGTGTTGTTTTGGGTTGAGGTTAATTTAAGAAGTGGTGGATTCTTTGTTTTTAATATTTTTTAACGTTGAAAGACTTTAAAAACAATAATATGAGTAAAACAATTCGTAGTGGATCTAGGCGGATAATTTTTAGTGTGTATACGCATTGTTTGGCGGAGTCTGAAGCCGGAAAGCTATCATGTGACATCAATAATGTTTTCGAGCGAAGATCTCAAATGACTGGTAAGTACTGTGTTCATTATACTTTAAATTATTTTTTCTTGATTAATTTTAACATTTAAATGTATAACAAGTCTATTAGACTACATTCTAGGGTATTTAATTTGTTTCGAATGTATCTAATAAATGACAGATGACAGATTGTAGTGACGGTCAAGGAACAAAACACGGTAAGCGCCATTTAGGTTAGACGAAGCGTATCACTACTACGACATAATATTACTTTTCAATTTTCTCCTTTTTTCATATCTAATCTATTTAATATACTTAAAATACAAAAATATATTGCCGAACATTAGCATCAGCTCATTGGGAGTGTGATAAGTAGCTAAACTGAGTAACTCTGAAACTGATTCTAGAAAAATAAATTAATGTGTTGCTCATGAATTTCAATGTTTTTTTTTCAGGCACATCCTGAGTTCTGTAAGAAGAATTGTCAAGGAGGGAAATACAACCCGAGGCAAATTTACAACACCGGGTAAACACAGGAAAGAGCGACCAAAAAAGAATTGGATGATTTTGACACCTGTGCCATAAGGCAAAAAGTGCATTTTTTATAGTGTAAAAAAAGAGGTACCCACTTTGAGAAGTTTGTTGCAAGTTGTACGGGGCGATTTAAATTTTGAAGGAAGCCATGAACTTTTGCGAAAAATTTTAATCAGCATAGGATTTTCATCCAAAATTGCTCTTCGAATAGAGCAGTATTAATGGAATAGAGCAGTAGTAATATTTTTTCTATACTGTGTTTTTTTAACTTAATGTTTTTATTAAATTCTTTTATATTGCAATAATTATATCTCTTTTATTTTTCCCTTAATCAATTTATTTCATTTAATTATATTATATAAAATCACACCAGATGACATGACCTCAGTCGGATACAGACAGCCATACTAGTGTATGTTCTAATATTTATAATTTGCTGGAAGTTTTTTATGTCTGGAAGTAAAAATAAGTAAAGTATGTAACACTTTTGTGTCTTATAGGTTGATAAAAAATCATTTTAAAGGAACAAAAAAATAATTACGAAAAAATTTTCGCTTACAGTGTTTTACTTTAACACAGTTAATCTTTAAATAGTGTTACCATGTGAACGATAGCAGCGCCCTCAATTATTTGTCAAGACTTTCTTGACAGACTGTATTTACAAAGGTGTCTTTCTTTAATGCAAGGTAGGTACCATGTACCTGTTTCATGGTCATATAATATTTAATAAATACTATTTCACACAACTCTTGTTTATTTATTTTTGTTATGTTTCGTAATAAGCAGACACTCATGTAATGTTTTGTTTCTTTCCATCTTATGTGCTGGGCGTATGTTGCGTCTAGTCTGTCATCTTCATCTTCTGCTGTCGAAACGTCAACTGTCATAACCACACAGTGTGAAAGTGTAGTTTTTTTATGTGTGGACATTTACTCTTTTTGTGGTTTTTGTGCAGTTCGCATCAGAATTCAGACTTTGACTCTGGAGAATCTAAGTTTGCGATGTAATTATACCTAGGTGTACGGTGGACTTCTCGGTGAGTTTAATTCTTCATTTTTGAATTGAAATTCACAACTTAGGTTATTTGTTCCTGTACAAAGGATATTGTATCAATCGGAAATGATGTATACTTTCTAATAAATCCCTCTGATTTATTCGAAACTCCGGAAATAATATTACGTAAGTTACACGTTTTCAAGCAAATAAGAGTACAGCTAAATTTAATTTTAAAATTATAAATAATTTATGTTTGATACGAATCTTAAAATGTAATATTATGCTACGCAATACCAGTAGGTAATACAAATATCTTACATTAAATATTTAAGTTTAGACTTAAGAGTGCTTAGAGTTTAAGCCCAAAATAATACATTTTTAGTTAACTATTATAGTTTTGTTTGCTACTTTAATTGAATTAATGTATTGTTTTACAATTCGGTACATGTGAAGTTCTTTTCAATTTAGATAATTCACTAAAAAAATTTAAAATATTTTTTTTTTGAGTCCATAAATATCATTTATAATTAGATTTACTACAGTCATGTTATTTTAACCAGTGACACACTAACTGTTATTTGAGATTATTTAATGATTCTTTCGATGATTGATAACTGACTTTTCACAATTCGATAGGCAACTATCAATATTCAGTAGTTGAGTTTTCGCAATTCGATAGGCAAGTATCAGTATTCAGACAACAGTAATATCTCAGTTACAAACATCGATACAATCAAATACAAATGTCAAATAACTGTACCATGTGTAACTGGTTAAAATAACGGGTTGACCATCATTAATTTAGTATACGTTCATAACTACAGACAGTACGTATTTTATAATGCTATCCAATGTTGATCTGTATTTAATCAACAATTTTAACATTGCGTATTAAAACATCATATGTCAGTATTAGCTGCTTCTTTTTTGGAAATTTATATATAAAGAAATTATACCAGCTAAAAAATATTAATGCTATGAAAAATCAGATCAACAGCCATCAATGTCTGCTAACATAAAATAAAAGTAAAAATTATTATTTCAAATATCTTCTTCAATGTAATGCTGGCTGTAGTGTGGTATATAGAATATAGAAAGAAGTGCTGAGATGGTTTGGTCATGTAGAACCTATGAGCGGGGAAAGGATGGTTAAGAAAATATATAGGGCAAGTCTTGAAGGTAACAGGAATAGAGGACGTCCGCGAAAGACCTGGCATGGTCAGATTCTACAAGTATTGGAGGATGGCCCTGTTAAAAGCCTCAACAACCGTAGAGCATGCATGAGAAGATGTATGATGTAGCCGAAGCAAAATTAGTGTGCCAAGATAGATGAATGTGGCGTTCTATCCTCTCTGCCTACACCTGTGGGAAAACGGCGTGATGCTTAGTTAGTTCTTCAATTTTCTTTAGACTCAAGAATCTGTTTGTGCAGGAGTTTCCTCTTGTGATGCTGAATTCCAGCTATCTCTCCATCGCTTTGAGTCTCCCTGGTATGCCAGCAGAGCTATGTACGGAGTTCTCGTTGTATTCATCTTGAAATATTTTAAATATCTAAAATATCAATTTATTTATTATAGTAGATTTCAAAATTTAATATTATTCTTTTTGACTGACTTTCAACTTTGTCCCGGATAATCTGCATCCTGTTTAATCAGATCCCAGATAATCGGGAGTCGGCAGTATATCTATTTAATCTGAGTTTGACCTCTCGACCATCAAAAATTTATTTGTATTACACTTTAACATTGCTATCATTTTATGATAACATTACAATGTATGTATCTATATCAAATTTTTTAATAGTTGAGGCGCTAAAATATTTAAAAAATATTTTTATTACTTTGTAATGTTATCTTTGTCAATTAAAGCTAATAAATAATTCAATAATACACGCATTAAATATTAAGATCTTAACTTTAGATAATTATTCGTCAGGGGCGTGCAGTGGGAACAGTGAAGCATGACTTTTACGTAACCATATATGTATGTACATATTTTGGATTTTTTAAAAAAATAAAACAATACATATATCCCTCTCTCCCACCACCTAGATACCCCCTCCACTTCCACTGAACCCACAACCCATACACCAGACATTCACTCCCACACACTTCAGTCTCAACGGAAGAGGAAGAAAACATTTCGGAAATGTGTTATACTCAAAAATAAACTAATGGAAAAAAAGAAACCAAAATAGTGTTTTATACATAATTGTTAAAACGGATTTCCACAAAGTAAACACCACCACATTAAATTTTTTATTAATATTGAATTATTTAATTAAACAAACCACTCTCGGCATGTCCTTTTGCTAATTGTTCCATCGCCGAAAAAATCTTTGAGATCGCAAAATGACTCGGCAGCTTTTGATCCTTTTTCGAAGTGGTATAGCATAATGTGGTACGTGTATGGTTTTTGATGCGCATTTTAATTTTTAGTATTATTATATGATTATATTAGAATAAATGACAAGTAAATGTCAACAAGAAGATGGCAGATAATTAAGCGTTAACCTAATACAAAAAATTTAAAAAGGTAATAATAATTAGTAAGAATGTAAGCGCTCACAGATAATCACTTGTAAAGACGTCGTCGAATGGGAATTTCTGTCTGCAATTGTGTTGTTAGTTTAATTTTCTGGTTCATATTACGGAGTCGATTGAAAAATTTGTTTTTCATTTTAAATAACATTTCAAATTGTCAGATATTTCAGAACTTTTTATTTACATTATTGTTTCAAAACACTTATTAAATAATCTGAACAGATTGCAACAAAGTGAATCTGCACCTGCATGTCATAGATGCAATATTTCAATATGTTTGATTAATTTAAGCTGTTGTAATCAATCTCTTTGATATCTCTTTTGGTTATTTTCTTATGATTACGGTTGTCATTGACAAATTTTTCTTTTTTATAGTTGGCTCTTTTTTTATGTCTATGGCTGACTGCACAACCATCCTCAGGCTTCTCTGTCTTGAGCTGTGGTCTCGGTTTGCATCTTTAATAAGTCCAATATGTACTGTATTTTTGACGTGTAACGCAGGCTTGGCGGTAGCAACATAGCTATGTTTGCTGGCCCGGAGTTAAAGTCCCATCTCCAGCCGTTTAATTTAGTTTTTTTAGCCTTGAATTTGAACGAAATTACGGACGTTACACAAAGTTACGGGGACAGACAGACAGACAACGAAATTATTATTGATTTATACAACGACAACGAAAATTGATTTATAGAAAAAGATGTGGTAGAATTGATTAATTATTTATATCGGAATTACTGATCTTCATTATTGATAACTCTATAATATCTTTTTCTTTTCGTGGAACTTTAACCAGGAACGCATTGATACATGTTTTCACCTATTTTTGAAGATTTGATGAAAGTGTGTTGTTGAATTGTAGTCAAAAAGATTAGTCACTTGCGCTGCTACTATCGGGTGGTGCTTATCTATGAAATCTTGCACTATTTCTCATATTTTAAAGATCTCCTTTATCTCATTTGAAGTGACAGATTCCTCATCCTCTGTAGCCGCATGCTGGTAGTCGTGATGCAGAGCCATTATTTCTTCGATGGTCAGCTCCCAAACTTGTCCTTCACCAGCTAGTGAATATCGTCCTCCACTCAACGAACAAAATACGAGTGACTTAACGTTTTACTGGCTCTTCTGTACCTTGAATTTCTTGAAGGTTCATGGATTCTCGGAATGATACACGAGCAAGGGCTTAGCTGTCAGTCACCACTTGCATTAGCACACATCAAGATAGCATTGGCCGTCGGTGCATAAAAAGTAAGACACTTGTTAATGAATGGAAGTTTGCTCACATGTCAAGACATTGCACGTATATTGAGTCAAATTTTTTGGAAAAAGTTTGTTTGTATCTCGAAATATTCATCATTGTACATGGATTTGTACTCACCTGTGCATTATCTGCAATTCTGGAGTTAGACACACTCTTGAAAGTCATGCAAAATAACAAGAAAATTAATAATTCAAACTTGTCGTTCCAATTTAAAATAATGTGAAATTACTAACACAACATTTCTGTAAGTGAACTTTTTTCATTGAAGAATAATTTGTTTGTTATTCTTATGCATATACAAAGAATAATAAAGTGAAACTATATTTTCACTAACGCATTGTCTCTGGCACCAATTTGGGTTAGTTATAATTAAATTCAATGCATGCAAAATTCTATGAATACCTAATGAATTTAGCTTTTATTAGATTTCCTATTGTTACGTTATTTTGTTCTGCTATCAATCGTGTTTGAAAAGCGTTTAGATTTTATTGTGATACGTACAGTGAAAAAAAAACTTCCTCGAAAGTATATGCTCGCACATGGTACGTTCGCAGATCTTATTTACGAATATTTGAATTTAACCATAACACTGTCTTCACTGCCATCTGAGTGACATGAATTAACACATACATGAGTGAAATTACTGGTTTAGTAAAATAAATCTGTACAAGTAGTATTTTTTAATTTATTGTTTGAATGAAATTTTAAAAAATTGTAAATAAAATTAGTTTAATTTGGAAAAATAAAGTTTAAGGATTTGATCACGCAGACTTTTACTTTTATCCACAGGATGCTTAAATCAAATGTTTCAAAATACATAATGTAAAAAAGATTAAATAAGTAATCATAAATTTTAATAATTTTATTTAAGATGTAATTGCAAAATCATATTGAAAATGCTCACAAATATTTTCATTATCTTTAAGTAGGTAATTGAATATTAATATATATATTTTATTTATTTATCATACAATTAAATACGTAACTGCCCAACTAGACAGGCCAGTTTTAGGGCATATTTCACTTTTTTTTTGCAACATAAAATTTCGCTATAGGTACTCATTAGTAATTAAATTAATGCAATAAAGTTAAATTAGATTAATACATTACATTAATTGAATGTTTACACAGATTACTTTATTTGTTAAAAATTAATATGCTGCTTAATTTTTTAAAAATTTTATTTCGTTTATTTTATTGTTTATTTTATATTTGTTAATATAAGTTACTAATATTGCCACACTAGGTAAAATCTGTTCTGTGGCAGTTATTCTCATTTGATAGTTATGTAATAGTAACAAATAACAATAGTAAAGAAGTATAAACGTAAAAATGAAAGCAGAATAAAATTTAGTAATTATACAATCATAAGAATACATAAATCTAAAAGAAAAAAAAATACAAATGCTGATTAGTTTTATTTATTTAATTGTAGAACAAAAAATAAAATTCAATTTTTTCGAATTTCAATGCCACTAACATTTCTATTTTCAACAAACTTATTTTACTTTATAATTAAAATGGAATATTCATAACTAGCAGAAAGAAAACAGCTATCGTTAATTGTTTTTTGCTAGGATCTGCATGCCCTTGGTGGCTATAGCAGCCAATTGATCAGTGTCACACATGTAATGCACTGCTGAATAAGCCAACAGAAAAATACTCTATATGCTTGTACCATTTTATAAGTATATTATCAAAAACTATAAGTATATATCAAATACCCCTTCTCTTTTGGATTTGTAATGATTGAGATTATTTTTATATAGGAAAAACGTGTAGAAATTTTGATGTTAGAGTTAAGAAACACTTGAGGTGTTCAAGTAGGAATAATTATTCCGAATTTGTGAATTATCTTTTGGTTACGGATCATTCTTTTGATTTTAATGATGGTTTACAAATTTTATATACAAATTCATCATTTACAGTTTGATAAATTAGAAATTTTGGAAATACGAAAAAGTGTTCATAGTAAATTGAGTATTATGAATAATCAGGTGCTTTTTACAAATGTGTAGTTATCTTTTAAATTCATTTCCCATAGGTATATTATTTTATTATATTTTTTATTGTCTGTACTTGGATATTTGTTTGTTATTTTATTTAATTTCTTTTGTTTTTTTTAGTTAATTAATTTATTAGTATACATTGTATCCTGATGAAGGGACTTTTGGCCCTGAAACATGTTGATATGTTCAATATATAAGCGGTGAAAACGAAGTAATATTTTATTAATTATATGAATCTTGTCACTACAAAATCATTTTGCCCCTTTTCAAGAAGTTAATTAATTATAATTGACAAAGAAATGCTGAAGTAACGCTAAATGCAATAAATAACAAAAATGTTGAACAAACTAAAATTAGAATCCCGGACACAGAATAGTGTCCAAGGAGGCCCCGTGTCGCCTCAACAAGAAGCCTTTAGTTGTCCCAGTTCTTTGATGTTTAAGTGATTTCAGTAGCACAATGACACAATAGCATACAGATTGTATTGTTATGGTCACTCTCGCTCTCATTAATGACATGTCAAAAGTTAAAAACAAAAGATGAATTTTACAACATGGACTTTACGCTTGCTTATAAAGTACATATATTAATATTACTGTGGAATATTACCAGCCTAGCTGGTAAAGAGATAAAAGAAAAAAGCCATAAACTGAAAATTTATGTGTTTGTAGCGAATCACTTTCAATGTGTGTTTGACATTGATTTTGGTTTAATATTGATTTTTCTTGTTACACCCATGTGTAATGTTTACTATATTTATTATTTGCCTTAACGTCAATGTATGCTTGTTTTTGTTTAAAATGACATCACTCATATTCAGTTTCACTTAATTTCTGTAAGCTCATCATACATAATTATGAATTATATATAATTTTGAGTACTAGCCATGCACCTGTGAAAAATCACGGCAATTTGGTGAGCGTGTCACGGTTGCCTGAACTATTGCGTGTCACACTCTTAAGTGTCTAAAGTTTTAATTCCAGCAAGTTACGAATTTACAGACCGACGACAGACAACGAAATTATTATCTTTAGATTAATATTTATGTGTATTTATTTATTTTATTTCACAGGGCAACCTTTATTGGAATTACTACTCTTAGTTTAAGGGTACGTACGCACTAGGCGGCCAGGTCGCGGCGGCCACTGACTTCTAGTTATTGTTCATACATTTTAAAAACCGTATGCACTTAACGGCAAGCGGCCAGTGGCCAGTGAGAACAGGCGTGACACACAGGCGGCCAGCGGCCAGCCGCTGTCGTCGAGATCACTCATTTACATACAAAAACATCAGTGCGACCGCACTGGCCGCGACGACCAGCATTATGCAAACGGACACGCGATGTCTTCCCCCGAACATTTCGATACCGAAAGATTCATGACAGAAATAGAAGTCAGAAAAAGCATTTGGGATATGTCATCTAGTGAATATTCAAATAGAGACAGTAAGCGACAACTATTATATATTATAAATATAATAACCAAATATATTATAAATATTTTTGGTGGTGAAAACTTGGGAAATAAAAGAATATAACTTCCGCATAACTAAATACATAAGCACAGCTAACTTCTCAGCGTCCATTTGAAAGCAACCCGTAGAATCAACTGACAATTTTCGGAGGCCAAATTTTGTAAAATTCTGGCCGCCGCGCTTAAATTGGCGCGACCTGGTCGCCGCGCCCTGGCCGCCTAGTGCGTACGTACCCTAACTGTAACTGATTGCGAATATTTTATACGAATCATATGTTTTTCCGAGAAACGATTCTCGACGTTTATTTAACGTCATCAGGAGGACGACCTTTACCCACGGAGGCAGAGGGCGGACTGATTACTGCTTTCGAGGGCGTAAATTACTCTTTACTACTCTTAGTGTTTGTTTACCATAAAATTTTAAAATTAGATTCAACTATTTACTGTTTACTATGGGTATTGGAAGTAGCTATTTTATACATTTCCTCATAGCAATAATTGAATGTAAATTTATGTTTAAATGAGTTCTTAGAAGATTATTGTATATTTAAAAATTTATATCAAATCTGGGGGAATCTTTGTCGGATAAAGATTTAGTTTAGATGTTATTTATTTTAAATATTTTACATTATTTAATGTACCTATGTAGATTACATAAGAATGGTTGATGGCATGATAATCATAGACATATAGTGCTTATCTTATCTATTAATTTGACCATCACCAAAATTATTGTACCCATATCTGATATACACAGTAACTAGTATTCCGATCCATTCTACACTGAACTTTTGTGGCCTTCAGTTGTTTTGTTTATTTTTTAATGGTTCCATGTACAAGTGGGAGTGATAGTGATATATTTATGGTAGTGATAAAATAGGCTTATTAAAATGGCGAAATTTGTGTATGGTGTCAACTTTATTACACAAATGTTTGCAGATTTTTTGAATATGTATGTTTCTGGTAAGGCACACGGAATTAATGTTAAGTTTAAGGACAGTGAAAAACATAAAGTTAAATGTGAAACACGTATTATGTAAATATTAAATGTACCCAAAAGAAAGGGCATTTTTTAAAGTTAAGTAGAAATTAAAAAAATAAATAGTATTTTGACAACGTTATACTAGAATTTATTCTCCGTTCATACATGCGACCTTCCTCCATCGTTCTAGCAATTTTTTGATTACTCGTTCATGAAAAATCATGTGCTTTGTCGCAAAATATTCCATTAGGACCGTTTTCATTTCACTAACGCTCTTAAATTTTCTTTAATCTAAGTCAGTGTATCTTAATTTATTGAAAGAATCGCCCCCTTTATCACAGTAAAATTATCCAGCGCCCCTTTTTTACATACATTATTTTCTCTATGTATGTATTTCACTAACGCTATTAAATTTTCTTTAATCTAAATCAGTGTATCTTAACCGTATTGAAAGAATCGCCCCCTTTATCACAGTAAAATTATCCAGCGCCCCTTTTTTAACATACATAATTTTTCTCTATGTATGTATTTCACTATTTTTTTTATTTTTTAAATTTATTAAATTTTCTTTAATCTAAATAGTGTATCTTAACCGTATTGAAAGAATCACCCCCCTTTATCACAATAAAATTATCCAGCGCCCCTTTTTTACATACATACATTTTTCTCTATGTATGTATTTTGTGCAATGGATTTTCTACTAAAAAAAATTATGAGAATATTCCATTTTTATAAAAAAATATATTTTTATAAAGTGTAAAGATCTTTTCATTTAAGGAAGACAATCGAATTAGTGTGTATGTTATCCGTGTATATGAGGCACATTGTTTCATTGTATAGGTGTTTACAGGAATAAACACCTACATGAAAAAATTGCGATGACTATAAAAAACCCCGAAAATCTTAACGGTGCAGGATTTAATATGAAAGCACGTATCCATAATATTAACTTGGGTATATTACATAAAACTGTGGCAGTTTTTAAGAATTCATTCTTTACTTACACCTGTCTTAATCAGTTTATATAACATTAGTTTATATAATATCAGTTTATATAACATTTTATATAACACGATTTATCTGAATTAATTTATTTGTTACATCACATGTTACTCATTTCAAAGCCACTTTAAATTATCTATTTATTAAATATTTATGTAACATGCATTTTTCTAAAGTGTCATATTTTCAAATCGTAAATCACGTTTTATGTTTGACCTTATCTCGGCATGTATTATTTGTTCACTTCCATTGTCGGTATTGTTTGCAGTAAATAAACTATGGTTTTTATGTCGCCTCATAACCCTGTAATCATTAAAATAAATCACGATTCCAACACATTCTGTTACCTTGTGGATCCGTCAGCGCGATAGAATAATCATTTATGACCTGTTATTTTATTTTGCAGAATACAAACACATTGCGTATGCCAAGATGTCTAAAGAACGAATATTACACCAGTTTAAGGACATTGTGGAGCCTCGGAGAGTGAACAATGATGCTGTGGGCTTCATGACCAGACACTGGCAGCCTCAGCCGTCCCACAAAGTCAATAAAGTATTCACTCCGGCACAATTGAAATCCTTCACAGCGAATAATGCAAAACTTGATCAGTTGCTTGAAGAGGTAACATTGTTTGGCTTTATTTAATTTGTATTTTAAATGAAATCATACTTTTTTGTGAAATAAGATTATTCAGAATATACTTATGTGATAATTAAAATAAATCAGATACACTTTAGAAAGTTACAAAAGCAAATCTATATTTCAAACAAATATATGTACATAGTTTCTATTAGAAAATAATAAGGTAAAGCGGAATATTAGGTCCTTACATATGACATTGACGTTTAGTATGGGAGGAACATAAAGTCGATTTTTTTTTATTATAATATATTTATTTAATCAAAGTATGTACCATTGCTATCTATGCACTTTTGCCATCTCATAGGTAGTTCATCGATCCCTTTACTAAAAAAACCATTCGGACGGGAATCAATAAAATCTTTGAAGGCGGTTTGGACTGCCCCATCGGAGTTGAATTTTTTCCTTTGCAAGAAGTTATCCAAATTTCGAAAAAAATGGTAATCTGTTGGGGCAAGGTCCGGAGAGTATGGTGGATGTCTTAGACATTCCAATTGAAGCTCCTCTAATTTGGTAGCCGTCTGTTGTGCAGTGTATGGTCTAGCGTTATCATGAAGCAGCAGTGGCCTAGAGAGATTAACCAGCCTCGGTTGTTTAGCAGCTAGCTTTTCCATCATGGTTTGCAGTTGCTGACAATAGACATCTGCCGTAATCGTCTGGCCAGATTTAAGAAAGCTGTAGTGAACAACACCAGCACTAGTACACCAAACGCTCACAAGTAACTTTTTTGGAGTCAATTTTCGCTTGGGGCATGGTTTGGCTGGTTCGGCAGGGTTCAGCCATTGCGATGAGCGCTTCCGATTATCGTACAGGATCCACTTTTCATCACAGGTAATGATTCGATTTAAAATCCCTTCATTATTGTGCCGGTTGAGAAATGCAACGCAGCAGTCAACGCTCGTTTGTTGATTTGCTTCACTCAATTCATGAGGTACCCACCTTTCAAGCTTTTTCACCTTACCAATTTGCTTCAAGTGGATTAAAACAGTTTTATCACTAACACCGCAGCCTGCAGCTAACTTGGATGTGGTTTGCGATGGATCCGTTTCCACAATAGCCTTCAATTCTTCATTATCAACTTCGGTCTCCGGCCGTCCACGGGGCTTGTTCTGCAGGTCGAAATTTCCAGAACGAAAACGTTGGAACCAAAAACGTACTGTGTTTTCTTTTGCGGTACCGTCGCCATACACATCATTAATCCTTCGAGCCGTTTCTGCAGCACTGGTGCCACGGTGGAACTCGTACTCGTAAATAACGCGATATTTCAAGTTTTTCATTTTGTAAACTGAGTCTCGCAAAGAAAAAAACAATTGAGGAAAAAACAAATGAATTATAATTTTCAAAACACAAATACATGAGTAAATAGCTGTATAAATTTGGATTTGGAATTCCTAACCAAAGAGAAGATATTTGAGATCAAATTTGCCAGTACGGCAAAACGTCAATTTCATATGTAAGGACCTAATATTATAACCAGTGCAGTTTTGCAGGCCTGTTGGCATAAAATATGGTTCCGTTTGACATGCACATCCCTAGTTTATACATACCGGTTATGATATTGGAAAATATGAAGCAGCACAGGTTGTGATGAACAATATAGTCTGAACATGCACTGGACTGACGTTTAAAAGAAAACTGGCAGCTTTTCTTTTCTACTTCAATACTGAAATATTTGTTTTTCATAAAATAATCCATAAATACATATTACAATTTTATATATAATTAGCAGAAAATAATTAGCTATCGCTATGCTATTATCAGCTTATCGGAGATGTGCACTGTAGCACCTACCAAGAAATGAAGAGGCTGGCAGGTTACAGAGAGGAGTGGAGAGATCAAGTGATTGGTGCAGACCAATCCTAAGATTGACTCAAAAAGAAATCTAAAAAAAGTCTGAAGGCCAGTTCTACTGACATATAAACATGTGCATTTCAATAGTGATTTATTATTAGTTTTATAAACATTCTTTTTCAGTTAAGTCCTGTTTTAAAGAGGTCAAAAGCAGACCTAAAGAAAGATGTGCTGGCCATGTTGGACGAGATAGGGTTGGACAGAAAAATGTACGTTGTGCGATGGCTGGGCGTATTTACAACTAAAGTTATCTGCAGAATGTACACTAGCATTTTTGTCAATGAAAGAAATATCTTTGGCGTAAGTATTAGTTCTTAAGATTGGTATTTATAAACTTGTGCCGTAAAACAATAATTCGAAATCAATGTAATTCAAATGTTTATTTAATTCGTAATTTTTAGCCCCTTCCGCCATAAATCAATACATTTCAGTTCTCGTAAATCAAAATTATTTTGAAATTTGACAAAATTGAAAAAAAAAATTTCGCAAGCAACAACAAAATTTCAAAATTTCAATACTTGCGTAATAGAAATGATTTCCTGAAACATGCAAAAATATAAACTGTTACACTGTTACTGTTACAAAATTAATGGCTTTTTGTGAGTTTACGATTTTTGTCTAGTAAGAAGGATGTATGATGTATGCCAGGAAAGTGACCTTATTTGAAGATGTGGCATGACCAGAATAACCAGATACTGGAAGATGGTCCTGTTAGAAGCCTTAACAACCGTCGATCTTGCATGCGAAGATGTATGAATGTAGACGAAGCGAAAGTTGTATGTCAGGACAGAAGAGTATGGCGCTCTATCCTATCTGCCTACCCCCACGGGGAAACGGCGTGATGGTAAGTTAGTTAGTTAGTTAGATTTTTGGCAAATTTCGCGATCGCATAGCGATTTTTTTTTTTGTGTCTTGAATTTTGAATTAACGAGGTTCTGCTGTATATATTTTTTACTATTATATGCCTCCCGGTATTATCTGCTGCCCTACAGCTTAGCTTGCATCTTCATCACATAACATAATAGAACACACGAAATGGAATTGTTATTAAATGCTAATTTTTATCATCTGCACTATAAGAAATCGTGTGGAACGCCACTACTATTGTAACTAATAAACAAGTTATTTTAGCTGTTTTAGTATTTCAGATGTATTTGATATATTTTTAGTGGCAGTAATTATTTTTATTTATACAGTAGACTCTTGATATTCCAAGGTGATAAAACGGATAATCTCCGCAAAAATAAATTGGAAAATAAATAAATAAAATACACAATTCCAGATTTTAAAAAATATACATAATCGCATACAGCAGACTAGAGCAAACAGGCTGGGAATTAATTGAAAAATAAATTAAAAAACTTAAAACAGAGTATTCACTCGTTACACGTAAAGACTGATGCAAAATTTACACACAACCCCAAATTATTAAAATGGTGAAAAATATGCATTATCACACATAACTTGTATGGCACAAAAATACAATATTGAGCATATAAAATAGAAGAGAATAAACAATTAGAGTAATAAATCCAAAAAACACCACTCGGTGCGTACTTACATTAACGACTAGGCTCTCGGCAGCACGCTCTCGTACTTGTGTTAAAATAAATATGCTATTTACAGGGATTCCCAAAATTTTATGATGTTCACAATTTCTAATTTCAATTCTGCATATTCATAACTTCACGAGTTTTATATTATATTTTATTTACGTCGTCCTTGAGGTGAGTTCTTACGAAAATGGCGCTACTTAAATCTTTGGCGCTAAAATGGCGCTAATAAAATACATATATAATATTTTTTAGTTGATAAAAAAATATTTTTACATTTTGTAAAGAATTTTGAAATATTTAAAAATAACATAACCATTTGTTGCCTCGGTTAATCCGCAACCCGGTTATGTGCCCCGGATAATCGGGAGTCTACTGTTTTGTGTTCAGATAATAGAATATATGTTTTTAAAAAATACTATTCCTTATATTTCAATTTTGTGTACATTTGAAATGGTGTACATAAGTATTTTTGATGATTCCACAAGTTTAACATTGATCTTGCGGTTAGTTATATTTTTATCAGTGCAGTGTCATTGACCTCGATATCACTCTAATTTTAGAAATGCCACTTAATTATGATGAATGGTTTCAAAATGAATGAGACCACACATCAGTGTTGTGTTTTCATATACACAATATTATTTATCTTTAAATGACTCAGTGAGATATTTTGACAGGAAAGTCGGTATTACGAGTTAATTGATTAAGGGATCATAGTTCAAATCTGACATAAAATAATTTGTAATGAATGTAAACATATACTCCTAATGAGTGATCAGATATTAATAACATTCTGAAGCATTTCTCATTGTTTACAAAAATTGAGGGGTATAAAAGCAAAAGCAGTAATATCCCATTGAGGTGTTTCTGAGTTAAATACAAAAAACCTGTGTCATACTCTCTGAAATCTATAAAACCTATATCATATTGGAAATAAGTTTTAAAAACAATTATTAAAAGACACTTTTGTCCATAAAAGTTAGTTTAGAGATATTAAAAAAAAAACTGAATCCCATCTGATAATTAACTGTATAGTGAGAATTTTTTTATCAGCCTTTTATAACTAGGATGACACACAAGTGGTGGTCATTAAAAAGCCTATTTATTTTTATAATTTCATATATTTAAAAAAAAACAATAGTGGACTTGGGTTGTTAAAAATAATCACAAGATTGGACCAAGGAATTAACAATTACTTACTTACCATCATGCTTTTTCCATAGGCAGAGAGGATAGAGCGCCGTACTCTTCTGTCCTGACATACAACTCTCGCCTCATCCACATTCATACATCTTTGCACGCAAGTTCGACAGATGTTGAGGCTTCTAACGGGACCATCTTCCGGTATCTGGTTAATCTGGTCATGCCACGTCTTCCGCGGTCAACACTTGCACTGTATATCTTTCTTACCATTCTTTCCTCTTTCATTCGCTCAACATGCCCAAACCACCTGAGAGCCTGTTTTAATTCTATGAATTATGCTAAGGTCAGCTTTACATTCGTTCCTAATATCTTCACTCTTTACTCCATCATAAATGGATTTGATACACATACGTCTAAGGGATCTCATCTCCATTGCATTAAGTCTACTTTCGTTCCTCTTCTGCCAGCTCCAGGCTTCACTTTCATACATCAATTAAAAATTACATATCGTCGCGGTATATATAATAAAGCCAATGTGCCGTTTTAGTACATTCTGAGATAAACAAATGAAACTGTTTTAAAAAATAATTGCACAGACTAGATTTATAAAAAATATTTTAAATAATTACTAGGCAGACTTTCCAGATGAACGGCAGTGTTTTTTTTAGTATATCCTTTATTTATATGAAAAATTGACAAATTGATTCGTTCATCTCAGAAAGTACTAAACGGCACATTGGCTTTATTATATATACAGCAATGATATATTCATTGAAATGGGGTATCATATGTAATATTACTGTATAGCAACTCAATTTCTTGTGAATTTGTGGAATCTCTAGTCTCCCGACTTATTATTTGGTTACAAAATCTAGTGAGGAAGACCCAATTACTTGATAATATATTTAATATCCCTTATTTTATTTATGTTTATCGGAACTAGTCCCAGTGGATATGCTTTGGTCATAGACATTATAAGTTTTCCAGTTCTTAAATTAAAGGTGTGATGAATTGGTCCTATAATCCCTATAATAGGGCGAGTGACGACCGCTCCAGGAGAATGTTAGCAATACTCAAACTAAATATGTGAATTCATAGAAAAGTTTACTTTCTGTTCTTGTGAAGTGATTCAGCTCACTATCTCAACAAAGTTAGCATTTTTTAAATAAAAATCAGGTCACTATGAACTTATGTATATCTATTAATCTTTTGAAAAGACTATTTTAACTGTAAAATTTCTCTTGATATCAAATTTGAATCTTGATATTTTTATTTATTTGTTTAATGTAATATACAGTTTATTACACCATTTTACTCTAGTCTATTAAACCTATAATTAATACTTTTTTTTTTGCTGTACCTCTCCAAAAAAAGACTTCTGCTTGGAGAGGATATGTGCGATCATGCGCGAATAGTTTTAGGTTGCGCTAATTCTTCGTACTTGAACACTTTTAAAATTATTTTTAATTTTTTTAAATTCCTCTTTAGTTCGATTCTTATTTCTTATTGTAACTGTGTTTTGTGTTGTTAAAATGTTTAATTTTCTTTGTAAGAAGTTATTACTAACTTATTTTATTATTCCACATATTTATGGACGATTGTATTTCTAAGGTCTGAGTCAGAAAAAATGCAGAATAGAAAGTATTAAGAAGGGAAAAATAGATTACTGTTATTTTTATTATGTCTGTGTACATCTTAGTATATTCGTCTCTTCTAATTTATCTTAGTATATTTGTTACTTTTGCCTTGCAGTTAAAAGGATTGATGGGCCAGAACCCGGTCGTCTTTGTACCGACACACCGCAGTTATGGAGACATTGTTTTAATGACGTATATTAGTTACTATTATGAAATTGACCTGCCTGCAATTGCTGCGGGAATGGGTCGGTATAATTTATCTATTTAAATAATTTTAAGGTATTTGTTTATACACTGCGTTCATTTGATTGTTCCATATGTATAAGTTTAGTTTGAAAAATTTTCATCATCAAAAAGCACACTGGAATACGATTAGAAATATTTTTTATTTTTCAATATGATTATATGATATGATATTCTTGGAGCCAAATGCACCTTTTCTAACAATGCTTCAATGTCAAACAAACAAAATTTAAACAGCTGTCAAAAGCAATGCGTAATTCAAACAGTGTCAGATGTTGCCAGTAAAAAAATTATCAACAAATTGAGATTGGCTAGAATGCGACCACTATAAATTGGCGTGCGAGGGAGAGCGTCCCTGTCACGTAACAGAAGTTGCCAGAGTGTAGATTTATTACACAATACATAATGTACAGTGACCAGTGACAGAGCCTTTAATAGAAATTTGGTCTGGCAACACTAAAGAAACGAATTAGTAATGGCAGCCGCTCAATCTGTCAAATGGTAATATCGGTCCATTATTTGCTTTTCAGCTTCGCAAAACTTTAATACTTCATTAGCAATTGTTCTTGCACCATCCCGGACTGTTTAGGATGTTTTGGACATAATAATTCAGTGTATATTGGTAATCAAGATGTAACAGCTTCCGAGCAAATACAAATTGAATGACAGGGCGAGGGGTTACCGCCGGGTGCGGGCGGGGCGGGTTTTAGTTCCAAAGTCGCTGCACGCCAAGTTATTGTGGTCAAGCAATAGTGTTTTTTTTCAGTGCTGCAAATGTTTCCTACACATTTTTGGAAGACAACATTATAATCAGTATATTTTACATATTTATTTTGTAATTTTTGATGGCAGGTAGATAAAAATGTTATAGTCAATATCAATTTCCAGATTTCCACGCCATGGTGGGAATGGGCAGAATAATGCGAGATACGGGAGCCTTCTATATGCGGCGAACGTTCGCCACTGACAAACTGTACGGAGCTGTATTCCGACAGTATGTACGTACCCTTGTCACCAATCACCACACACCGCTGGAATTTTTTATTGAAGGAACCAGGAGTCGGAGCGGCAAGAGTTTATCTCCCAAGTATGGTAAGTGGGATTTGATGGCTTTTAACATAGCAGAATTGGACCAAATCTATCAAGAATACATGTTTTTGTCTTTTTAAAATTAAATGTTGAATTTCTTAATTCTAGGATTTATGTCAATGGTTTTGGAACCTCTTTTCTCAAATGACGTGTCTGATATTACATTTGTACCAATCAATATCAGTTATGAGAAGATTTTGGAAGAGAAACTATTCGCTTATGAGTTACTCGGTGTGCCAAAACCAAAGGAGTCTACCTCGGTTAGTAAAAGCATAATTTAAAACTCTATAAATGTATATACAGTAAAACCCCGTTAATTCGAAATTTGCCATGATTCAAAGTTTTTCAAAATCCACAAGTCCCAAAAGTAGATTAATCCTGATAATTTGAAAACCCCGGTAATTCGTAATAATTTTTAGCCCTTTACGCGATAAATCATTATATTTTGGTTAACATAAATCAAATTTTTGTTTGTATATTTGACAAAATTAAAAAAAAAAATCTTGATTTTTCTCACAAGTGAGAACAAACAAATACATATCATGTCAATATCGGGTACTTTAGTAATAGAATTGTTGCAATCTTTGTATTAGTATAATATTGCTTTTTAGAAATGATATCTTGAAATATACAAAAAACAGACGTTTTTCACAATTTAAATTGAAATTCATTTTCATGAGTTTTACAATTTTTGTTGAATTTCGCAATCATATTGCGATTTTCTTTTTTTTAATACCTTGAATTTCGAATTAACGAGGTTTTACTGTATGTTTCCCTACATAAACATTATTAAATCTTTATCATTATTTTTAATCCATTGTATAATTATAATAAATCGTTTTAATTAATTTAGTTCAACAATAACAGGGGATATTTGATTACAGGGTCTTTTTAAAGCGTTAAACATCCTCAGCGAACACTTTGGCAGCATCTACGTAAATGTGGGTGAACCATTTTCGGCCAAAGAATTTCTGGGGGCATCTCTCAAGCGAACCGTCGACCCCATCAAGCCTATCGAAACTCAAACCATCTCTCCAGAACAGAACTTCCTAGTTCAGAACATGGCGCACGAGATAGTCTACAGACAGCAGCGAGGGGCCATCGTGACCACCTTCCAGCTGGTCGCTGTAGCGCTGACAATGTCTCTTCACTCGGCCATCCCTTTGACCGAACAAGAACTCGCTGAGAATATTATTTGGTTGGCTGAAATGTTAAAGAACTTGGGGGGCAACGTATTTGACTATAATGAGGAGAATTTAAAGAAAGAATTGAAGGAGACTTTGTCGGTTCATAGCAATCTGATCAGGAAGGACAGGGACCACCGGTTGAGACTCATAAGCAGCGAGCCATTCTTAATGACAGATGATATTAAAAAGAGAATGAAAGGTTTGTTGAAGTTTCATATTTGTACACATTGATTAATTTTTTATTTAAATTCTTATACCCTTAGGTCCGGTTGCACCATCTGAAGTAACTTTTTTTACCATCAGCTGAGAGTAAAGTCGATTTCGGGTTGCAGAAAAGTCTTTTTTACCACTGCCAAACCAATAATATGGCTAATAGGGTGCCAAGCGGAATAAACCTCAAATACCGCATATGTCTATGAAATTTGATTTATTTCAGTTTTTTACCACTGGCAATATGTACTTTTGCGGTTCAAAACCAGTTCAAACAAACCACTCTATTCTATGAAACAAACCAAACAAATGTCAAACCATTGCTAAAATAATGCAAAATTAAAAGATTCATTTTAATGTTTACAAATTTCAATACGACATTGACAGCGACAAAATTCAAATGACAAGTACCTATATGGACAAATGTCACACTTTCAAATCGGCTGTAAGAGGACGGCCATTTTTTTTTACCAACGTTTTTACCTTTACCCACCGATATTGGAGAGCAAAAAGAAGTTACTCATGTATGTACTTCGGAGAGTAAAATATTTTTTACCACCGATTGTGCAACCCGTTTTAGTAAAAAAAGTTACTCGAGTAAAAATATTTTTACTCGAGTAACTTTTTTTTACCTTATGGACAAATGTCACATTTCCAAATCAGCTGTAAGAGGATGGCTATTTTTTTACCAATGTTTTTACCTTTACCCAACGATATTGGAGAGTAAAAAAAGTTACTCATGTACATACATAAGTACATACTTCGGCAAGTAAAATATTTTTTACCACCGACGGCGCAACCCGTTTTAGTAAAAAAGTTACTCGAATAAAAGTTACTTGAGTAACTTTTTTTTACCTTTACTTTAGATGGCGCAACCGGGCCTTAGGGCCAGTTTATGCAGTAAGGGCCGGTTGTGATCAGTGGTAATGGTAAAAAGCGTAGATTTTTATGAAAATGGGTTGTTTTATTAGTGAAACTCGCAAAAATCTTTTGCTTTTGCTTAACTATTACCATTACCATAACTGGCAATAAGTTTTACGCAGGCGATTCATTATTTAAATGTGTTCAGAATTCAAAATGATCCGGAATTTCGAATTTGGCAGCAACACGTAGGGGTAGTTTGTGCCTCTGCAGTTAGGTGCACATGCTGAGCATTGCATTGCAGCATATTGCAACATGCAGAGCCCGAGATTTCGATAACGTTTATAGTAGTCACATGTGGTCTTCTTTTACAAGTGTGTATACTCTTCCATGTACATAGTTACGTACTTTGTTCAATTATTGTGCGATATATGGAAGAGAAATGCTTCCTGTTTCTGAAAAGCCATTAACATTGCAAACCAAGAAATAGTGTCCAATTGAAAATTGTCCATGTACTGATTATGAATCGAAATAAATAAACTGTATATTAAATTGATATACGGTTTATTTCTTTTGTTTGAAATATTGAAAAAACGAAAGATTTCAAAAATATTATTGATGGATTTAGCATTTACATTATAGAGATTGTTCATGATGATCATAAAATTGTGTGAAATACATAAACTATGTTACCTCTACTTGACTTTGATTATAATTTTATATATTATTTAGTAAGTTAAGAAGAGTATTAGACTAATAATTAATTAGTTTAATACTTCACAAACACTATGTGACCGTGTCCGAAATGAAGACATAAGGAAAATTTGCAAAATAGCGGACATAGTACGAATACTTCATTTGTCGATGAGAGATTATGTTACTCTTTTATATATTAAGTAGTAATACATATAAAAAATTATAATTAAAGTCATGTGGAAGTAGCATAGTTTATGTATTTCATCAGATTTAATGCATTTAAAATCATTAAGGCATGTTTCATCATTTTCGTACTCTTGATGTACTTGATTCGTTGAAGCTTTCATGACTTTCCATCTGGAAAAGAAAGGTTTATCAACGTCACGCATTTATCGAAATATTTTTCTGTTTTGCAGGACATCAACTGAGTGCACATACAATGTCCACAATAGTTCCTGTAGTGATGATTCAGTTGTATGTAAATTCTATTCTGCACTGGGTCATCTCTTCCGCCATTATTCACCTTATCATTGCCAACAGGTCTGTCAACAGAGGTAAAGTAATTTTTTTAACATATGTGTATAATATTGTAACGAAATGTAATTGCGCACTGTCCGAATTCCTTCTATTATGTCACTTTGAAACAAAACTATGGAACCCTATAGAACAACCTACATCACTCTAGGATTATGTACAACATTCGGGAGACACAGCTTAGAAGCTACGGGAACTTTCTCGCAAACACTAGAAATGAAAAGAATGTTCTGAGGATTCAAAAAACCAATGTATTGTGTATAAATAATAGCGGGGCTGCGGCGTTTCAATGTTGTTTTGACATTTTTATCGATGCGATATTAGCAGCAAACCGTTGCGAAAATAATTTTACCATTGTGCATTGTAAACCAAGCGACAGATAATTAAGTGGAGTGCCTACATTTGTGTGCCAGTGAACACAATTTACCCAGTGATAATAAATTGCGAAATAGATCGTTGTTTAAATTTAATCCGTGTCCGGTGATTTTTTAAATTTTTAAAAATAATTAATCACTAATCAATAACTCATTAATCAATTTCCAGTGTTTTCGTTTGTCTGTCAAAGCCACATCCCATGACAATATATTTATTCATCGGGTACCCCACTAAGATTTGTCACAAAAACTGAAATCAATACCAATTGTGTGTTAGAAAATTTCATAACATTATGAAGGATATAAAAGCAAAAGCAACAATATCTCACCGATTCCTCAGCAGAATAACGATTAGTATCGCCTCCTGTCACAGAGGGGACCAGGGTAGTCGGCCAGGGAAATGTTTATTTTAATTTTATTTATTTGCCTGACTTTATCGACATTTATTTATGTGTCTAAGAAATGAAATGCCTTTGTTCTCTTACAGTCTACTTTTGCTTTTACCTTAAAGCTGATTTGACTTGCGTTGAATGTACATGTACATATTTTAAAATTTGTTAATTTTCATATGTATTTCAGATATTTTATGGAAAGATTTCTCGCGCTTGCGAAATCTTCTCAGATACGAGTTTCCCGTCAACGATGCTACTCAGCCAAAGGTAACAATCATTCACATTTTATTTCAATTTAATTTCTTTTCAAGTATTCCTTTACTATTTTCTATGGAAGCTGAGTCTTGCCAACTGCGGCATTTTTTGAAGACTATATTCCCCTCCATTGCCAAGGGCTTGTTGACTTACATATGTGTTAGGATGTCACATCGAGAACTCTCAATGCTGACTTTAATTTTCAGGAATTTGAGAGAAGTCTGAAGTATTTGGTTGAGATTGGCGCAGTTAAAGAAGTAAACAGCTCCAGCGGTGTCACGTACAGTCTGGGTGAAAATGCTAGAGTTCACAAGGTTCTCAGCCATCTATCCTGGCCATTCTTAATGTGTGTTCACAGAATCTGCTTACTCTTATTAGATGTGAGTACATTTTTAAAATATTGCATTTATTTTTCATGTGTTCATCAAGTACCATTTTTTCATGTTTGTATCGCATCCCAAGTGCAAGCCTTATCACCTTTCTAAAAAGAATTGTGCGTATACTCATATACGCGCAGTAGAAGTTATACTT